>PVKH010017076.1:0-15526 GCA_004027955.1 Chaetophractus vellerosus | reverse complement strand
GAGAAATATTAAATACAAATGAGTTATTATGGCTAAGAGATTTCAAAGTATATCAGGAGGTCAATCCAGATGTTACACTTATGCACATTTTAGGAGGATCTCACTGACTGCTACAGTAAACACTGCCTCAAGCAGAGGGGCTCTTGAGGACTCTAGGGAAATCTGGACACTACAGGCAAGGCAGACCATGCCAGGAATTTGGCACCCTGTCAATGGGCCTTACCATGGAGTATAAGATAACCTCTCTCCACAGTATATCAGAGTTAGACTCATTTATAATTTCCCTACACATGGTTCTTATGGTTCTTGAACCTATAATTAGCTCTATACCCATTAAATATGTGTCCTAGAGACTTAGATCTTCTGGCTGTTCATATGCTGGTTCAGCCCTGAATCTCAGCAGCGATGCAGCCAACACCTACCTTCCAAGTCATCGGACTCACCCAGGACAAATAGCAAAAGGATGATGATGGGCAATGCCCATCCCCCCAAAAAAAACAACCTTAGGCAAGACAGTTCCACAGTTCCACGCATCTGCCCAATGGGATCTAAGCCTTCTCTCAACCAGAAGCATTATGGGCATCACCATGCCCCAATCCTCAAGACTGAGGAATGAACAAACATAAGGAGGAATGCAACTATGGACTAAAGTAGACTTATTATTCTAGTAATGGAAAAACATGTAAAATTGATATTAAAGCAGTGTTCACCAGAGGTTCTGAGGGGAGAGAGAGGGAAGCATAGGTGGAACGTGGGGCATTTTGGGGACATTGGAATTGTTCTGAATGACATTGCAATGATGGATACAGGCCATTAAACATTTTGTCAAAACCTATAAAATTGTGTGGTACAAAGAGTAAACCATAATATAAACTATAGACACAGTTAGTAGCAATGCTTCAATATGTTTTCATCAATTATAACATATGTACCATACTAATGAAAGATGTTAATGGGGAAAAGTGTGGGAGGGGAATGGGTTAAGGTATACGGCAATCCTTTATTTTTTCGATGTTACACTTATGTAATCTAAAGCTTCTTAAAAATAATTAGAATAAAAAAAGAAAAAAGGGGGAATATGATGGACAACAGTTATTATGTAATCCATTCCAGACATAGTCATTTCCAAGTATTAGGCCTCTTAATCATCTCAAGAAACATGAGGCAAATTTTGTGGATGTGAAAACTGGGTACATGGAAGGTTTGTTTTTCACACTGCTAATAAACTAAGGAATTGTGACACCAGAGTTTCTGCCTTTGACCATCTGCTGCCCTGACCTCTGAGTCACCTGGATCCAAGAATTCTATAAGTAGAAGCCACCTAGGGAACACATCAGCCTGCCTTCCCATTTTCATTTTACACATGAGACATGGAAAGGTTATGTAATGAGTCAGGTCAGATCACAGATCCGTACCTATAACCCAGAGCCCTGATTCTCTAATAACCTGTATTACTGCACTACTTTGACTCCTGCTCTTCTGGGCATAAAATCACGATTTTGAAAAATCAATTTAATAAGAGTTCATCTTGTGACTGCTGCTTTTAAGTGGCACACCTATCCTTTGCCCTGATGATCTTCAAAGCTATGTTCTCCTGAGGGCAAAAGAATGGGAACAGTCTAGATCCATGAATCAATGCATAAAGGAGAATTGTCCAGCAGAGAACACCTGGCATGCATCAGATGTTGTCTGAGTCAGAAATGAACATTTTAAGTATTAAGCAACTGTAACGTGGATTTTATGTGAATTTTCAGCATAACCTAACCTTTCTTGAGTAACTCATATATTGGTTTTGGAAATGGAGTGCAATGATAGTGAAAAAACCTACACTTTGCAGTAATTGGTTTGGCAATTGAGTGGCAAATAATTAGGAAACTGCTATCAGAGCCTGGAGATATGGTGGTACATATTTTGCCTTAGAAAAACCTTCAGTAATACTGCCTGTGGTATCTTGGAAAGCAGTCCATATCTTACCATATTCTCTTTAAGACCAGACTCCTGAACTCTAATATCTCTATCATTTCTACCACAGGAAGTTATGGTGGAGTTTTCATTTGACCACATAATTAAATTCTGGAAGCAGAGGTTCATCTATAAAATGGGGATTATAAAGTTATTGCCAAGGCTGAAGAATTACTACAACAGTATTTGAAAGTACCTCAAACTAGTTAATGTTTAAGTGGGCCTGACCAATTTGAATGACAGAGAAAATAAGAAGCAAATTATGAGATAAACTATATTTAATTCTAAAAAATATAAGATAGCTCTAAAATATATTAAAGTTTCAAAAATATGAGTTTGCCTAATGGAAACAGTATTTTTAAGTATAATTTAACTGCAACCTCTATAATTAACATGAGAAATTACAGTTTTAAAAACCTCTCTCATGCAAAGATTTTTGGGTCCAAAAGACCTGAATTTAGTTAATGACTAAATTGCACTCTGTAATTTAGCCCTTCTAAGACTAAATTTAATCTAGAAAATTTAGATAATAAAACTACTTCAAATATTGGTTAAATAAATTAGAATATGTGTCTTAATTACTTAGTATATTTTCTGGATCATAAGTGCTAAAAGATTGGTAGCTACTTTGCTGATGCAACAAGCAAGGTCATGATCATCTTCACCATCGTTATGCAAGCTCATATATCTTTCACCAAGGGTAATTGATGAGCAGAGTCTTCAGGAACTGACTCAACACAATCCATTTAAAACAATAAGAGTTACCAGAAATATTTGTGTTATACAGAAACATATCCCCATAATTAAGAAATGATCCCATTTTTCAATGAGATGTTTGGCCTTCTGGAATTTGCTAGATTTAAAAATTCTTAAAACAAAAGGTTTTTCAAATCTCATGTATGGCAAAAAAAATCACTTTTGTCTTTCTTGTCATTTAACATTAAATTAAATAGATTGTTTATAAGGAAAAGTGAATATGAATTACACAAGTCAACAAAATAAAATCACTCTTAAAGTCCAATGGAGGCTTAGATAGGATGAGCTATCAGCCATTATCTGCATTATTTTTTGTCTTCAATTACAATATTAGAATTTTTATATGAAATGTTTTATTATTCAATAATACAGTTAAACTCTTTTTAATCTTGGCAGATTGTCACTTATTGTTCTGAATGAACTTTCATTAATTTTAAGCATGAGGTTGGTCACCTGATAGCTATTTTCCAATGCAGCTGAAAACCATTTTGGCTCAAATGCTGACAACTCTTCACAGGATTTTTATTAGCTGAGGGTCTCCCCAAATTTTTATCTGTCTTCATTATTTCATTTAAAAGTTTTTAAGGAGCTTTTTAAAAGCACTTAGGGACCTCATGAGTTGACTGAGTTTAATCTCAGAACACCTGAGAAGTACTGCCTCACTTAACAGAGGGAGATTATGCTGGATAGGAAGCACCTTCCAACAAGCTTTACCACTCAGAAAAATTACTGAAGTTCCCTAAATACGAGATCGTCTCCTCATGCCATGGCAGATAATTTGAACTGAATTATACCAAAATGTGTGAATGAATATCTGTGTATGTTTGTGTGTGAATTGTTCTTTTCTCCATTTCTCTCAGAAATGCAATTATCTGTATTTTAAAATGAGAAATAGTTGTGAGAAAAAGAGTTCCCTCTAAACACTCAATTTTAAAATCATATCAATGCATATATATGCAAATATTCAATGGCTATATATATATATATGCTTATATATATGAATCACCTAAAGAGGCAGAATGGATCTGAGTTTCACAAGACCTGATTCTAACTTGACAGAATACATTAAAATTGTGGGAAAAGTATATGTCTTTAAGAAGGAGATCCACTTATAGCGATGTACTAAAGAAACTGAAACATACTTGTATACCAATGTTTATAGCAACATTATTCACAAAAACCAAAATGTTGAAACTACTTAAGTGTCGGTCAATAATGAATGGATAAACAAAATATAATACATATACACAATGGAGTATTATTAAACCATAAGAATGAATAAAGAGCTGAGACGTACTGCAGCATGGAATAAAAATGAATACATTATGCTCAAAGAAATAAGTAAGGCACACAAGGACTAATATTGCATGATGCCACTTATGTGTATAGCAAATCACAGGGATAGAAAGTAGATTAGAGGTTACCAAGGGATGGGGGAATGGAAGATCGAGGAGTGTAAATTTAGGGGAGAAGGAGAATTAGTAGGCGTGAAATAAATCTAAAATGACTGAGTACTAACTACATTCCAGGGAAAACTTTAAGTTCCTCTTTAAAGTGTCATTCATTTAATCCTAGCAAAATTCTATGAAGTAAATATCATTATCATCATAATTTTATATACATTTAAACTGAAGTATGGAGGAGAAGGAATTTGTCAAAATTTATGTAGTTGGCAAGTGTGTACTTGGTTACAGTAGCAAAATTTTTCAAGGCTCATCCTAATACAGTTAAGAGAATATATTTCTATCTAATGGACTTGGAACATTTTGCTCTGTAGGTAAAAATAACATTACTCTGGTGATGGTAGGTCAGATTTTCTGAATCGCTTTTCATGAGATATTCTATTCTTCTAATGAAACACATCTGTTCAGAATCCATACTTACCAGTAAGATTTTAATTTGGTTTTCTTGTCTACAGGGACAGAAGGAGCTTGTTATGTTGAAATAAGTTTTCTGATAGGTTTGATAGTTAAATTCCTCACTATATATTTATAAAATGCCATTTTAAATTTATACATCATTTTCTAGAACTACATGTTTTCATCTGAAAGTAAAAGAATACCAGACCAAGAGTGGCTACAGGATAGGGGCTAGTGTTTTCTCTCATAACAAGAAAGTTGAAGGTAGCAAGTTTCTCATGTTGGTTTCATGGTTAGCGGTGTAAGGACTGGAATCTCTGAGATTAATTTTACATTCTCCTTATGGTCACAAGATGGTTCCTTCAGCTCAAGGCATTATGTCAGTATCCAAAACAAGAATTAAGAGGAAGGGTCTGTGTAAATACATCTGGATATTTTACCAAAGAAGGAAATGTTGTCTCAGAAAATCTCAGCAGACACGGCCAGAACTGTATATAACATGGTTACTTCCACAAGTAAAATGACTGGAAAAGCAAGTATTTGTGTTGTCCAGTTTACAGTAGGGAAAAGTAGAAGGGAGTTGGAAAATGGTGATGTACTGGCCAATCTAGAGTGAAACCCAAGAACGTGAGACTACCTCTTGGGTTGTCAACACATTTGGGTTCTGAGTCTATATGCTTAATAGACAGACTTTGGTACTGAAGGAAAGTACCAGTAAATGACACCAAAGCTGATTGCTGGCATTACCTCCACAGCACGTTTTTATCCATTTTGAAAATTTTAAGGCTGTAATTGAAAATTGCAAGTAGCTAATTACCACCATAATAGATAGAATTGTCTTATAATTGCTAAATGTTCTATCAAATTCATATCTCCTGTCCAGGTATCTATTGTTCCAGTAGTGAAGTCCCAAGAATAGGACACACTAAAACTCTGGGCAAGTTCAATTCTGGCAGAAACCAGTGGCTTAAGAGGATTTTTATTACATGAACACTTATGATTCCCACAGAAAAGATAGTGAATAGAGTTGTAAGTCTATGACTGATAAAGTACACCAGCAAACCTTCAAGGAAAAAAAACACTATGGCAAAAGAAGATTCGGGAATAAACTCCACTTGAGGTATAGACAGTCTGTTGTCTGGTCTGAAGATGCTGGTAGGTACCAGGGAGAAGGAAGGGTTTTAAGAGTAGAACTGAACATTAAAATCTGTGGCCTGACTTATTCCCAGGTGCATAGAAACAAGGGAACTGTGACTAAATTAAAGAACCAATCAAATGATTAAGTTCTGGGAAGCAGGACCATTCTTACTCTTCTTATCATTCTAGTCTCAAACTATGGTTTGCAAGATGCTGGCAAATAGCAGCTAATTCATAAATATTTTTTATTAAGTCAACACATGAATATAGCTTGAGGCACCTCTCAAACTGAAAGTACAAAATAGCTCAGTTAGGTGGTTTCATGACTGTGGGAATGGTTATTTTACCACAGTCCTGACAGGTGTTCAGTAGAGGACAGTGAATGAGGAGCTTTGGCACTGCCAACAGGAGCAACAGCTAGACTGAGGAGAGTCTTTGAGTCTGGTGGGCACGGAGAGAGAGACAAGAGATTTCTAGCATATTGGTAAGGAACCCACGTTCCTTCTCTCCTTGGAGAGAAATATGACCGATTTGAATTCACGTTCTTACAGGAACTATGTGGTTTTGGTCAAGTAACCTGTGACAGACATAGAACACTCTGTACTGATCCCCTTTAAGAAAGTAGTTGTAACCCCCAGCTGTTGGAAGCGCTTTGACAGAAAGCCTACAGCAACCAGCCCTTAAGGGATTGTTTGAGCACAAACACACCTCCTCTGAGGTCACACTTTCCTACAGGCCCCATCCAATGACTGTTGGAGGCAGGGGTATAAAGGTCAAATCATTTAGGTTTTAGCCCACCAATCCATTTAGGTTTTAGCCCAATCTGGGCAATTCTGACAGGTTCATTTTATATACAGAGCTCCCTATGGGTCACCTGAGGCTGTCTGGCCTCCATCAAAGCTTGAAGGCCCTCTCTCCTGCCTGGTTTTTCTTCTTCACCCTCCCTTACACAGACTGATGTCAATTCCAAGCATACTTTCTAACAAACACATTGCACACTAAACTTCATCTCAAATTCTTCTTCCTGGTGAACCAATCTATGATATAATGCACCCAAGGAATCCTTAGTTATCCTTAAGTGAAAATGGAGATAAAAATACCAATCTCATATTTGGGGGGTTCATATTTTCCTAATAATTCAAGAAAGAGATATTGCTAGGATATTTTTTACTCATGTTTTTCTATTCCTACCAGACTAGTTAGTATTGTGAATATGTAGATAAATTAATTACACATATAAAAATTACTCTAGAATCACATGAGCAAATTGCTCAATGTTTAAGTTGACATAGATGATATGCTGGTGTAATATAAAATGTATGGGTTTCTTTTGCTTTAATTATCTAAAACAAATATTGAAACCTCTTTTTATTTATCTTGGCATTTACAGCAAAGAATCTTCTCAAGGTATCACTATAACGAAAAAATTGTGACAAATATTTTTTCCAGAGATATATTTCTTCAATGAAGAATGTCTTTATTGCAATATTTTCCAGTAACCACTTTATTATAGGACCACTGTTTACCTTTAAGCATACTTTTAATATTTAAAACATAAAGTATTTATACTTTAAGTATTTTAAAGTTTATTTATACTTTAAATGCTTTAAAAGTTTCTTTATATTTTAGGATATAGATAATTTTAATTAGAGTAAAATTATTTCTCTAAAATGACACCTAGATACAAATTCTCCTTTCAAACATCCTGTGGTGGTTTAAAGTTGTATGTAACCCCAGCAAAACATGTTCTTACATTCAGTCCATCACTGTGAGTGTGAACCCATTGTAAGTCGGACCTTTTGATGAGGTTTATTTCAGTTAAGATGTGGCATAGAATGGGTTTTAATTCTATTACTGGAGACCTTTACAAGAGAATGAATTTCAGACAGAGAGAGAAAGCCACAGAAGCAAGCAGCTGAAAACCTGAAAGAGAAGGGAGACCAGCAGACACCACCATGCCTTGTCATGTGACAGAGGAGCCAAGGATCACCGGCAGCCAGTTTTCAGGAAGAAAGCATCGCTTTGAGGATGCCTTGATTTGAACATTTTCCTGGCCACAAAACTGAGTAGATAAATTCCCAGTGTTTAACTTGATCTATTTCATGGTACTTGCTTTAAGAAGCCTAGGAAACTAAAACAGATTTTGGTACCAGCAGAGTGGAGTGCTGCTATTGCAAATACCAAAAATGTGGAAATAGCTTTGGAATTGGATAATGGGTAGAGACTAGAAGAATTGTGAAGTCCTTGACAGAAAAGCTCTAGATTGCTTTTAAGAGACGGTTTATAGAAATATGGATGCTAAAAGTACTTCTGATGAAACCTTAGAAGAAAATGATGAATGTTACTGTAAACTGGAGGAAAGGTGATCCTTGTTTTAAAGTGGCAGAGACCTTGGCAAAATTGAGTTCTGATGTCAGATGGAAAACAGAACTTGAAAGTGATGAATTTGGATATATAGCTGTGGATATTTCCAAGATAAATGTGGAAAGTGTGGTCTGGCTGCTCCTTGCAGCTTACAGTAAAATGTGGGTAGAAAGGGATAAACTTAAAAGTGAATTCCTGGACATAAAAGAACCAAAATCAGTCCCCAGAGGATAGTGCTCCATGTGAGGTTTAACTGATCCTGGATCCAGTTAGTAATTTCCTGTAGTCAGTATTGGACGTGCAGTTATCCAGGAAGGATCTCTGGAAAATCCTAATGTATGATGGTTTGTACTCCGGTGTACTCCATGCAAAACTGACAGGTTTTTTGTTAGATCTGGATGAATGAAACCACTGCCATCTTGGACTAAAAAAGACAAAGAAGAGACAAATCAAAACAAGAAGCTAAAATCAGTGAAACCCAGAAGAGAAGGGAAAGCCCAGTAGATGGGGCCATGTGCCTTGCCATGTGACAGAGGAGCCAAGGACTGCTGGCAGCTGGTCTTTGGGAAGAATGCCTTGCCTTACTGATGGCTTCATTTGGATATTTTCCTGGCCTCAAAATTGTGAACAAATAAATTCCCATTTTTTAACTGGACCCATTTCATGGTATTTGCCTTAAGCAGCCTAGGAAACTAAAACGTACCCTATGAGCTAAATTTGGATGTTTGATATTTATAAAACATTCTTATTTAATGGAGAAAACCCATGAGTCTATGAGATCATTAAGACAGTGTTACTCCAGATTCTGGGAAGAAAAACTACAATTACCACCATTGTTACGGCAATACTTTTTTCAACTACCACCACAGACATTTGCAAATTTTAAAAGTAAACACTGAAATGGGTTAATATAACTATCATTAAGAGCAAAGACTATCTTTAGTATATGTAAAACTCATTCCAGTGCCATGGGACATACAAAGAAATTGATGGAACTATGTTAAAACATTGAGATGGATACAATATAATCTGAAAGATGATATAGTTGAATAAAGAGGTAAAGGATCAAATGGAAAAACTATAATCACTATAATAGTAAATCTTCAAACAAACATAGGTGCTTATTATCTATAAAACTCCATGCTAAGCACTTCAGAGAATACAGAGATGAGTAAGTTTCAGATTTAGAACATGAGGATGAAAACTGCACAAAAATCAAGATTCAGTAAATATAAAAAATGCAGGATACATTAAGTATAAAAAATTCTGACAAATACTAGCCAGAATATAAGGAGGGGGAGAATTTGGTTCACAAAATCAGAAAGGAATGGAGGAAAACAGATTTCTTAAATGGCATCTATGATTTAAACAGTTAGGATGGGAGAGAGACAGGGCAGAAAAGCTTTCTAAGAGAAACAATATGAACAAAGACTCAGGAAAACAAATGAAAATTCTTAGGGAACAGAAAATAGTAGAATTGCAAATCCAGGGTATGTTTAAGTAAGTAGATGGAGATAAATTTAGAAAGAGGTTTGAGGTCATAAATTTGTGCTGAATGAAGATATAAATGCATGTAAATGCCTTACTCTCTAAATTTATGAATATATATTCATTCAATAAACATGTGCAACATGGCCTGATTTTACACATAGATGTATTTTTTAACCAAGAGGACAGGGAATATAAAATGATATTTTTAAGTCTTTTTCTCAGTTTCTGGGCTGCAATCACAAATACCATATAATGGGTTAGCTTAAATAATGGAAATTTATTGGCTCATGGTTTTGTGGCTACAACTAGCTCAAAATTGAGGCATCAGCAAAGTGATGTTTTATCCCCAAAGACTGGTATAGTGGAACTGGCTGACAGTGATCGTTGGGGTTGTTTGGCTTTTCCACCACTTAGTGATGTCCTTTTCTCTCTCTTTTGGGTTCTGTTGACTTCCAGCTTCTGGCTTCTCCTTTCTCTCTTTATGTCTGAATTTCACTCTGCTTTTAAAGGACTCCACTTATCTGGATTAAAGCCCAGCCTCATTCAGGTGGCCACAAATTAACTGAAAATCACATCTTCAAAAGGTCCTGTTTACAGTGTATTCACAAATACAGGAATGGATTAAGATTAAGAACATATATTTCTGAGGTACAGAATTCAACTTACCACTCTCTCTTCCCATTGGCTTCTAGTGTCATCTGGAAGACATATTGTAAAAGTTGGGGATAAATGTGAGTTTTCAAACTGCAAAACAGTAACGTCTTAAAATTTGCCCTGTCTGCTTCATCCTATTTAACTCTGTAATACTCCTTGTGAGTTTGTGTACTTACAGCTTTGAAAATGCAGCCCCTCCCCTGAGCGCTCAAATTCAAGTCAGATGTTGTGATTTGCTAGAGGTTTTGTAACCTTCCCATTCACTAAAGATTGGAATCCCTCAGAAATGCTGAAACAGAATGAACACCTTATTGTGTTTCTCCTTTTTTCCATGATCCCCGTCATCCTGTCAATCCCAATATTCCTACTGCCAATATATTGCCTACCTAGTGACTTCTTTCCTTGACATCTGTTATGTTCAAAGCCCCATGTCATACTCCCATAAGCATGGACATCAGACAGAAACTCTGTACCTTCAGGATCTTGAATTAGGTGCTTTCACTCCATTATTATAAACCGTTTACCTTTTCTTTCTTTCAGGTTCACTAACTCACTTTTATTCTCACTGTGAACTCCTATCACTCAACCTGCACATTCACTTTTATCTTTAATCTGCAATTACATTTGGCTCCAGAACTCATCATGACTTGTTTCCACCACTGTACCACTGTACCCATTCCCAATTTCAGATTTCCCAGGGTTTATTGCCCTTTCTTTGTTCCCAGGCCACAACTTATTTTTAAGTATATATTTAAATACATGAAGAAAAATCCCCCTAAAAATTCAAGTCAATCATCTTTTTACTGGAAACTTACTATTTCAAAAAAGTAATCTAATTCACACATGATTTTGCATTCCCTAACACACTCCCAAGAGAGCAATTCCAAATTTTTCACTTTCTTTTTAAATCCCCAATTCATACTTACTTTAATAATTTCTAGCATGAACTTCTTCAAGTAAAGTCTCCTCAAACTCAGTTAATTATTTTCCACATTTCTCTCCCATGCTATCATGTGGCCTGAGAGAAAGAGATGTATCTCTTCTGACTTTCCAATATTTATAATTCATATTGCTTCCCTTATCTCTCCCTGAACCCCTTCCTCTCCAACATCTATTCTCTAAAGTTGAAAGTCTACATGAATGTTCCACCACAAACCATATCACATCAAAAATCTAGTTCATTGCCTTGTCCTCTTTGTCAACCAGTGCCAAATTTCAAATCTTTTTTTTCATTTACTCTCACATCAATTGTCAAGTCCTTTAAAAAATCTACTTGCCAGAATAATATCTTCCTGTCTCCCACCTCTTTTCAATCCTGCTACCACCAGGACTGAAAAGGCAGAGCTCATGAAATATCTTGCCTTCAGAGTTGCAAAATCTCTCAACTAGTTTAATTGAATCTATTCTTATATCTCTTCAATATATTGTCAAACTAATCTTCTCAAAACAATGTGCTGTTACGTTATTTGCTTCCTTGACAACACATCACTTGCCAGGAAGTCGCAATTGATGAGTTTGATACTTTAGGATGCTTCTCAATTTCTCAGCTGTGTTTTACAACTTTTCACCATACTTCAAAATGGGATTTACACTCCAACAAAATGGGAATAATCACAAATGTTATAATGGACATTTGTTGTTCCTGCACTTTTTTTCTTTAGCTGTCCAGCATCTTTTGAACATACTTCACGTGTTAGATGGAATTTCCTGGTTTATGATTCCAATCTCCATTGCTACCTGTAAACATGGCTCCTAATGAGATACCTCAGAAGAGAAAAAAAAATGGCACTGCTTGAAATAAATTTAGGTGATGAGGTTGAAAGAGAAATTTATTCTCTACAGAATTGTCGATTTTAGGGAAGCAGATGTGGCTCATACGACTGGGTTCCTGTCTACCATATGGGAGGTACAGGGTTCGTTTCCTGGGGCCTCCTGGTGAAAGGAAGGCTGGCCCATGCAGAGTGCTGGCTGGAGTGGAGAGCTGGTACAGCAAGATGATGCAACAAAAAGAGACACAGAGGAGAGATAATAAGAGACACAACAGACCAGGGAGCTGAGGTGGTGCAAGAGATTGAGCACCTCTCTCCCACTCTGGAAGATCCCAGCATTGGTTCTCTGTACCACTTAAAGAAAAGACAAGCAGACACAGAGGAACACACAGCTAATGGACACAGAGAGCAGACAGTGAGTGCAAAACAATAAGGCAGGGCGGGGTATAAATAAATAAATAATCTTAAACAAAAAGGATTCTCAATTTAGTGTTCTATGGCAACTGCTTTTTATCAAAACCTTTTCTTAATCTCCTCAATTTTACTTATTCACTCACAAATATATGAACATGCACTGTAAATGTCAAATTACTTTCCTGTTGACTAAGCAAATGTCCTCTTGCAGGTTTCAGTTCTTGCAAATCTTGCTGCTGCATTTGACTCCACTGGCCAGCTTCTTCTTGAAAAAGGTCTTTTGCTTAACAATGCATATTGTTAGAATTCCGTTTACCTGACTTTCATTACCTTCTGACTCTTTATTCCATGTTCTTTCCTCACTACCCTCCAAAAGAGGGTATTCCCCAAAAGTCAAAGTAAGTGTTTTTCTTTCTCTATATTTATCTTGTAAGTTTAATTATCTTTAATGGTTATATGTTGATGATGCTAAAAATATATTTATCTCAGACTTCTGAGTTTTTGACATACCTTCAATAGCTTTCAAGATTTTAATATTGAGTATCTCACCATACTTTAAAATTTCCTATATCTAGCAATTAATTTCAATAAACATTTCACCCCAACTTTCCAGTTTCTATCAATACCACTGTAGCGCCACCTAGAAATGTCTGAAAAATGAAATGTCTCTCTGAACAAGGCAGGACCACAACAAAATTGGAACACAAACTCCTTGAAATGACCACATCATTCTTCTCCAAAGACCTTCGGCGAGTTAATAGGGTACTTAAAATTCTCTTCTCTATCAGAATTTCAGGAACCCGGGTATAGAGCCATAATAACACTGGAACATCAGAAAGTAAGAGTGCAATAATTACATCCAGGGTTAAACGGGAGAGAGGATTAAATTTCCATGTAAATTCAACATAATCTCTTTAGGTTTAAAAAACTTTTAGTGTTATGAAACACAATTAAAATAAGGCTAAAAACCAAGAAATATTTTGGCATGTTTATTGATTTCTTGGTGTATATAAAGTATGTAGGACTCGAACTTAAACTTCCTTGATGCTCACAATGTAAAATACATGATTTGTTCTAAAATTGCATTCAGTAAGAGTATGTAGATAAATTCAATGGTAGCTTTATCATTTTATGCTTGCAATAATTGTTATGAAATACTTTGATTTGGAGGTTGTGCTGTTGTGTATCATAAATTGTATTCCATGTTCATATCATAATATCATAAATATCATAAATATACATTCAAGGCTCTATTAATAGCATTCAAAATAAAACATAAGGGCAGGCAGAGAAAATGAAGGAGAATAAAGAAAGACCCTTTGAATTGTTTGGAGGAGACATGAGGCCTATGGGGGATAACTGGGGATATCTGGCATTTAATGAGGAGGTTAGAGATTCAACAATAGTTACAAGGGAGTTAAAAACAAAACAAAACAAAACAAAGATTAGTTTAGAAAGAGGAAGACCTAAGCTTATTTAGGAATAAAAGCATAAGAATAAATTGCCACTGTTTGCAGTAAAGCCTAAAATAATGTGGCATAAAATACATTTTTAAAATATATATGAAGATCTTTTCTTGGATGTGAGGAGAAAAATAGAACTTTGAACTATCAAGAAAAGTATGTGTGATGGTTTGACAGTTTTATTTAATTATGAATTCCAAAAATATAAATTGGATTATGCTTGTAAACTGATCTGTTCATCTGGGCATGATTAAGTTATGATTAGGTCCTTAACTGCCACGTGACTGGGACGTTGAGCCTCACCCCTCGGTGGGTGTGGTCTCAAGTATAAAAGGCTAGACAAAAGCAGCAGACGAGAGAAGCAGATTGGAGAAGCAGTTCTGATGTTGGAGTGAGCGGTTCGCCCGATAGTCTACAGCTGGCCTTGTGGAGAGACACAAAGCATAGAGAGCCTCATGGTCTACAGCTGAACTTGTGGAGGAAACAGAAGCTAATCCCAGAGAGAAACGCAACCCTGGGAACAGAGGAACCCAGAAGCCTGAACCCTGGAGACCTCGGCAGCTGTCTTGCTCCAACACGTCGACTTCGGTGAGGGAAGAACTTTATGCTTTGTGGCCTGGTAACTGTAAGCTTCTACCCCAAATAAATACCCTTTATAAAGACCGACCACTTTTTGGTATATTTCAAAAGGCACCCCTGTGGCTGACTAAAACAGTATGTTATATTTAAAAACAACTATATACTGAGGCAGTGTAGAAGCTTATTAATTTCAAAATATATCTGCCAAAATGGTGAGCACCAAAAGATTGTGGCATGTAGATGGGTTACATTTCTGATGCCAATAATATAAATGCTTGGGTATTCCAAATATATAAAAAGGTATTTCAACATGCATATAATATTTAAAATCTATGAAATATGCCTCTCCCATCATTACATAGAATTTTTCAAATAAGAAAAAAAAATAAAACAAAGCAAAATAAAGAAATAAGAAGTTATAAATACACTATAACTTTTTCTTGATATCTGAGTATGTAAGTATCCACTTATTGACAAAAACATAATTTTCTTATTGGGTTAAATGGTAACATGTGACCATTCTTCTCTTCTTTGGAAGTGGGTCAAGGTACAGATCACAGTGTGTTTGTATTAATCTTGAGTTTTAATATAGAAATATCTAGCAAAAAATGTTGAAGTTTAAAAATCTTAAAAACTTTGTTATAATAATAACTAATAATTCAGATTTCTGTGCTATTTATCCTAGGACCTTGCCTCCATGTTGGCATTTATTTGTTTAAAATGTTAAAAGAAAAAAGTAGAATATCGAATGAAGTAATTGTGGAGTGAGTTGCTGTGGCAGTTTGAAGCTGGCTGGACCCCGGAAGATCATGTCCTTAGAGCTAATCCATTCCTGTGGGTGTGAACATATTGTAGGTGGTACTTTTGATTAAATTACTTCACTTAAGGGCCTTTGATTAGGTTTCTGCAATAAGGTGTGACCCAGGGTGAGTCTTAATGCTCTTACTGGAGTCCTTTATAAATGGATGGATATGGAGAGATGCAGCAGAGAAAAAATACCGGGGAGCTCAGAAAGAAGCCCACAGAAGCTGAGAAAGAAGGCCATAAACGTAGCAGCCAGAAGATGAAAGTGACGAGA
>PVKH010017075.1:0-15527 GCA_004027955.1 Chaetophractus vellerosus | reverse complement strand
TGGGAAATTAATGCGTTTCCGGTTGTACGCAGGGGAGTTAAACATTGTTAGGTGGAAATATATATTTATGCTTGTATGTTATTGTCTTTACTTAGAGACTAAGTATGGTTTAGGGTAATGTGTTTGGTTGCCGAGTTGACAAGGGGTGGACTGTGATGGCTAGGCTAATGTGTCAACTCGGCCAGGTAATTGTGCCCAGCTGTTGGGTCCAGCAAGCCTGGGCCTAATTGCATCTGCATCAATCAGCAAGATTGGATGAAGAATGGATGACGCTGTTATCCATTCAGTTGACTGCTTATAAAAGGGAACTGATTTCAACATTTGGAGAGAATTTCCCAGCTCGTCCTTTGACAGTGAACTTCTCTCAGGAACTCATCGAGGACCCTTCATCAGTCTTTCATCGGAGCAAACTCATCGAGGACCCTTCATCAGTCTTTCATCGGAGCCCGTGGCTTGCAGCCTGCCGGCGGAACCTGGACTTGTGTATCCCCACGGTCACGTGAGAGACTCTTATAAAATCTTATATTTTTAACAGAGATCTCATGTTGATTCTGTTTCCCGAGAGAACCCTGACTAGAACAGTATTCAATAAAGGCAGTATTTGGTTTTGTTTACAAAACTGAAGAACATTCAGAATTCACAGTGTTATATAAAACCAGTGTTTTTATATTGAGTGTATGTGAAAAAAGTGCATAGCATTGAATGAAACCTGTATATGGTTTAGTTTTCAAAACCAAAGAACACACTGCATTCACAGAGCATTAGGTAATATCAGTGATTTGACATTGTAAATGAAAACAAGTGCTGATAATTTAATGAAACCGCTATTTGTCTTAGTTTAAAAAATGGATGAACATACTGCAATCACAAAAAGTTAGGTATAAACAAGATTTTGAAATTGATTGTACAGAACAACAAGTGCGTAGTTGTCAAGAAAACCAGAACTTGGCTCAGTTTTCACAACTGAGGAACATACTGAATTCACAGAGTGTTAAGTAAAACCAGAGATTTGACATTGATTGTAAGTGAAAACTAGTGCATAGCAGTCAATGAAACCAACATGTGACTTAGTTTTCAAAACAGAGGAACACTGCATTTGCAGATTTAGGAAAAAACAGTGTTTTGACATTGACCGTAGGTGAAAAGTTGATAGCATTTAATGAAGCCACTCACTGGCTTGGTTGTCAAAACTGAAGAACTTGCTGCATTCACTGAGTGTTAGGTTAAACCACTCATTTGATTTTAAGCATAAGTGAAAATTCATAGCAATCAATGAAATGAGTATCTGGCTTGGTTTTCAAAATAGAAGAACATACTACATTCACAAATCATTATGTTAAACCAATGTTTTGACATTGACTCTAAGTGAAAGCAAGGGCATTGTGGTTTGATGAAACCAGTATCTGGTTAAGTTTTCAATTCAAAGAACATACTGCATTCACAGAGCATTAGTTAGAACCAAAGTTTTACATTGATTATATGTGAAAACAAGTGCACAACATTCAATAAAACCAGAATTTGGCTTAGTTTTCACAATAAATGAACATACTGCATTCCCAGAAATTTAGGTAAAACCAGTGATTTGACATTGGTTATAAGTGAAAAGTTTATGCCGTTCAATGAAACCAGTAACTAGTTTGGTTTTCCAAACTGAAGAACATACTGCACACACCAAGCATTAGGTTTAAACAGCAGTTTGATTTTGTGTGTAAGTGAAAAGTTCAGAGCAGTAAATGAAAACAGTAACTGGCTTGGTTTTCAAAACAGAAAAACATGCTGATTTCACACAGCATTAGGGATCCAGTGTTTTGACATTTATTATAAGTGAAATCAAGTACCTAGCCATCAATGGAACCATGCTCAGGCTTATATTTCAAAAATGAAGAATATAGAGCTTCCACAGAACATTAGGCAAAACCAGGGTTTTGTAGTTGACCTTAGTGAAAACATGGGCTGAGCAATCAAGGAAACTAGTATGTGGCATAGGTTTCTAAATCCAAGAACATTCTTCATACACAGAGTGTTAGATAAATTCAGTGTTATTACATGTACATAGCAATCAATGAAACCAATATATGGCTTAGTTTCCAAACTGAATAATCTACTGCACTCACAGAGCATCAGGTATAACTAGAGTTGTGACACTGAGTGTAAGTGAAAATAAGTTCATAGCATTTAATGAAACAACTATTGTATTAGTATTCAAACCACAGAACATACTGCATTCACAGAGACTTAGGTTAAACCAGTGTTCTGATATTGATAGAAAGAAAAATGTTTATAATCATCAGTGAAACCAGTAACTGGCATGGTTTTAAAAACTGAAAAACATACAGAGACTTTTGACATTGAGTGTAAACACATAGCATTCAAAGAAACCACTATTTTCTTTAGTTTTTGAAACTGAAGATCATATTATATTCAGAAAGAGTTAAGTCCAACTAGATTTTAACTTTGATTTTATTGGAAATCAAGTGGATAGCTGTCAATGAAACCATTATCCGGCTTATATTTCAAAACAGAATAGCATAATTAATTCATGGCGCATTAGATTAGATCAGAGTTTTGACTTAGGGTGTAAGTCAAAACATGATCATAGCAGTCAATGAAATAACTATTTAACTTAATTTTTCTAACTGAAGAATACACATCATTCACCAGACATCAGGTAAAATCAATGTTATGACATTGATTTTAATTGAATACAAGTGCATAGCATTCAATGTAATGACTATTTGGCTTAGATTACAAAACTGAAGAATGTAATGCATTCTCAGAGAGTTAGGTAAAACCAATGATTTGATATTGATACTAAGTGAAAACAAGTGCATAGCAGTTTATGAAACCAGTACCTGGCATAGATTTCAAAACTGAAGTACATAATGCATTCACAGAGCATTATGTAAAACCAGGGTTTTGAAATTGATTGGACATGTAAACAAGTGCATAGAAGTCAGAGAAACCAGTATCTGCCTTAGCTTTCAAAATAGAAGAACAGTATGCATTCACAGATCATTAGGTAAAACCAGTGTTATAACATTGAGTGTAAGTGAAAACAAGATCATAGCAGTAAAGGAAACCAGTATATGACTTAAAGTTCAAAACAAAGAACATACTGCATTTACAGTGAACTAGGTAAAACCATTGTTTTGACATTGACTATAGGTGAAAACAAGTTCATAGCAGTCAATGAAACCATTATCTGGCTTAGTTTTCAAAATTGAAGAATATTTTGCTTTCAGAGAGTGTTAGGTAAAACCAGCGTTTTGACAATGAATGTAAGTAAAAGCAAGTATATTGCAGTCAATGAAACCAGATTCTGACTTAGTTTTCAAAACTGAATAAAATACTGAATTCACAGGATGTAGGTAAAATCAGTGTTTTGATATTGATTGTAAGTGAAAACAAGTGTAAAGCAGTAAATGAAACCAGTATCTGCCTTAGGTTTCAAAACTGAAGAGAATACTGCATTGACAGAATGTCAGTAAAACCAGTGTTTTGGCATTGACTCTATGGGAAAACAAGTGCAGAGCAGTCACTGAATCAACTATTTGGCTTAGTCTTCAAAACTAAAGAAGATACTACATTCACAGAGAGTTAGGTAAAACCATTGTTTTGAAATTAACTATGAGAGAAAGCAAGTACATAGCAGTCAATGAACCAGTATCCAGCTTAGTTTTCAAAACTGAATAACATACTGCATTTACTGATCATTCAGTAAAGAGAGGGTTTGACATGGATTGTGAGGACAATTGCATAACAGCCAATGATACCAGTATCTGGCTTAGCTTTCTAAAGAATATTCTGCATTCAAAGAGCGTTAGGGAAAACCTGTTTTGAGTATAAGTGAAAACAAGTGCATAGCAGTCAAAGAACCAGTATTGAGCTTAATTTTCAAAACCAAAAAACATACAATGCACTACATAAAACCAATGTGTTGCCATTGACTGTAAGTGAAAACAAGTGCATAACAGTCAATGAACCAGTATCTGGCTTAGTTTTTAAATTGGAGGACATACTGCATTCACAGAGCATTAGGTAAAACCAGTGTTGTGGCTTGAGGGTAAGTGAAAAGAAGTTCCTAGCAGTCAATGAAACCAGTATCTCTCTTAATTTGCATAAGTGTAAAATGAACTGCATTCACTGTGCAGCACATAAAACCACTGTTTTGATATTTACTTTAAATGGAAAAGGTGCATAGCAGTACAAGAAACCAATATGTGGCTTAGTTTTCAAAACTAAAGAATATAGTACATTCACAGAACATTAGGTTAAACCAGTGTTTTCACTTTAACTGTAAGTTCAAACAAGTCCATTGCACTCAAAGAAACCAATATCTGGCTTATTTTCAAAACACATGTACATACTGCATTCACAGTGCATTAAGTAAACCAGTGTTTTCACATTTACAGTAACTGAAAATAAGTGCATAGCAGTCAATGAAACAAGTGTCTTGGTAAAGTTTCAAAACCAAAAACATACTGCATTCTGAGAGCATTAGGTATAACAAGAGTTTTGACATTGAGTGTAGGTGAAAACAAGTGCATAGTAGTCAATGAAGCCAGTATCTGGATCAGTTTTCAAAATTGAAGAATATTTTGAATTCAGGCAAGTTAGGTAAAACCAGTGTTTTATTGTTTACTGCAAGAGAACACAAGTGCATTGTAGTTATTAAAAACAGTATGGATTAGTTTTCAAAAGCAAAGGACTTAGTTCATTCAGAGTGACAGGATTAACCAGTGTTTTGACATTGTAAGTGAAAACAAGTTCATAGCACTCAATGAACGTAGTAAGTGGCACAGTTTTCAAAACCAAATAACATACTGAATTCACAGAGAATTATGTAAAACCAGTGTTTTCACATTTATTGTAAGTGAAACTAAGTGCAGAGCACTCAATGATAGTAGTATCTGTCTTACTTTTGAAATCTGAAGAACATAATGAATTCACAGAAATTCAAGTAAAACCAGTTTTGATATTGATTGCAAGAGAAAGCAATTGCATAGAAGTCATTAAAACCAGTATGTGCTTTAATTTTCAAATATGAAGTACACACTGCATTCACAGAGTGTTAGGTTTAACCAGTGTTTTGACATTGATTTTAAGTGAGAAGAAATACTTAGCAGTAAATGAAAACAATATCCATCTTAGTTTTCAAAATGAAGAACATTCTGCATTCATAGAGTGTTAGGTTTTGACACTGATTTTATGTGAAAAAATGGCACACCAGTCAATGAAACCAGTATCTGGCTTACTTGAAAAGTGAAGAACATGCTTCATTCACAGATTTTAGGTAAAACCAGTGTTTTGACAATAATTACATGCAAAACATGTGCATAGTAGTCACTGAAACCAGTATCTGGCTTAGATTTCAAAAGGGTAGAACATACTGCATTTTGAGAGTGAGATAAAACAAGTGTTTTGACATTGATTGAAAGTGAAACCAAATGAATACCAGTAAATGAAACCAATATCTGGCATACTTTTCAAAAGTGTGGAATATACTCCATTAATAGAGTTTTAGGTATAACATGGATTTTGACATTAATTGTAAGTGAAAACAAGTGCATAGCAGTAAAGGAAAGCAGTATCTGGCTTAGTTTTAAAAACTGAATAACATTCTGTTTTCACTGAATTTAGGTAGAGCATCGTTTTACATTGAGTACAACTGAAATCTAGTGCATACCAGTCAATGAAACCATTATGTGGCTTAGTTTTCAAAACTATAGAACATACTGCATTCACAGAACATTAGGAAAAAACAGTGTTTTTACTTTGTCTCTAAGTGAAACAAGTGCACAACAGTCAATGAAACGAGTGTTTGGCTTAATTTCAAAATGAAAGAGCATATGGATTCACAGAGCATTAGGTGAAACCAGTGTTTTTACATTAGCCATAGGTGAAATCAACTGCACAGTCTCAATGAAACAAGTATTTGGTTTAGGTTTAAAGCTAAGAATATACTGCAGTCACAGCATTTTAGGTAAAACGAGTGTTTTGACATTGATTTTAAGTGAAAACAAGTGCATAGCTGTCATTGAAACCAATATCTGTCTTAAATTTCAAAACCAAAGAAATACTGCATTCAAAGAGTGTTAGGTAAAACCAGTGTTTTGTCATTGACTCTAACTGAAAACAAGTGCATACCAGCCAAGGAAACCAGTATCTGACTTAGTTTTCAAAACCAAAGAACATCTGGCATTCACAGAACTTAAAGGTAAAACCAGGATTTTGACATTTATCAGAAGTGAAAATGGCTGCATAGCAGTCAATGAATCCAGTACCTGGTTTAGTTTTCAAAACCAAAGTACATACTGCATTTATACATTTTAGGTAAAATGAGTGTTTTTACAATGATTGTATGTGAGAAAGTGCATAGCAGTCAATAAAACCAGTTTCTGGCTTAGTTTTCAAAGCTGAAGAACACTGTACATTCACAGATGTTAGATAAAAATGTGTTTTGACATTGAAAGTGAAACCTAGTGCAAAACAGAAGAACATACTGCATTCACTGAGTTTTAAGTAAAACCAGTGTTTTGACATTGATTATAAGTGAAAACAAGTGCATGGCAGTCAATGAAACCAGTATCTGACTTAGAATTCAAAAGCACAAACACACTGCTTTAACAGATTTTATGTAAAAGCAGTGTTTTGACAATTATTGTATTTGAAACAACTGCATAGCTGTTAATGAAACCAGTATCTGGCTTAGATTTCAAACAGAACATTGTGCATTCACAGATTGTTAGGGAAAAATAGAATTTTGACATTAATTGAAAGTGAACCCAAGTGCATAGCAGTTAATGAAACTAGTATCTCCCTTGGTATTTAAAGAGAAGAATATCCTGCCTTCACAGGCTATTAGCTAAAAACTGTTTTGAAGTTGAGTGTAAGTGAAAACAAATCATAGCAGTCATTAAAACCAATATTTGCTTAGTTTTTTAAAGAAAAGAAACAACTGCATTACAAGTGCAGTAGGTAAAACCAGTGTTTTGACATTGAAAGTGAAACAAGTATATAGTGGACAATGAAAGTATAATATATATTTGTTTTAAAAACTGAAGAACATACTGCATTCACAGTGAGTTAAGTAAAATCAGGATTTTGACACTTGCTCTAAGTTAAAACAAGAGCATAGCAGTCAATGAAAGAAATATCTGGCTTATGTTTTGAAACTGAAGAACATTCTGCATTCACAGAGTGTTAGGTAAAACCAGTGATTTGACATTGAGTGTAAGTGAAAACAAGCACATAACAATCAATGTGACCTTTGTCTGACTTAGATTTCAAAACTGAAAAACATACTACATTCACAGAGTGTTAGATAAAGCAAGTGTTTTGAAATTGATTGTCAGTCAAAACAAGAGCACAGCAGTCAATGAAACAAATATCTGGCTTAGGTTTCAAAACTGCAGAACATTCTGCATTCACAAGCTTTAGGTGAAACCAAGGTTCTGACATTTACTCTAAGTGAAAACAAATGCATACCAGTCAATGAAACTAGTATCTGGCTTAGTTTTAAAAATTGAAGAACATAATGCATTCACAGTGCATTAAGTAAAAATGTGGCTTTGACTTTGTAAGTGAAAACAGGTCCATTGCAGTCAATGATACTGGTATTTCACTTTGTTTACAAAAGTGAATAACATACAGCTTTCAAAGAGCATTAGGTAAATCAGTGTTTTGACATTGGCTGTAAGTGAAAACAGCTGCATAAGAGCCAATGAACCCTGTATCTTGCTTGATATTCAAAACTGAAAATCTAACTGCATTCAGAGAGCATTAGGTATAACCAGTGTTTTGACATTGATTGTAAGTGAAAAAAGTGCATACTGGTAAATGATATTCCTATAAGGCTTAATTTTAAAATGGAATGGCATACTGAATTCACTGAGCATTAGGTAAAACCAGGGTTCTTATAGTGAATCTAAGAGAAAATGAGTGCATAGCAGTTAATGCAACCAGTATCTGGCTTAGTTTTCACAATTGAAGAAAGGCTTCATTCACAGAGCATTAGGTATAAAGTGTTTTGACATTTATTGTAAATGAAAACAAGTGTGTAGCAGTCAGAGAAATCAGTAAATTCTTTAATATTCAAAACTGAAAAACACACAGTATTCAATTTCTGTTAGGTAATACCAGTGTTTTGACATTATTGTAAGTTAAAAGAAGTGCATATCAGTCAAGGAAACCAGCACCTGGCTTAGATATAAAAAAGGAACATAGTCCATTCACAGAATGTTAGTTGAAACCAGGATTTTGACTGTGAGTTAAACAAGTGCATAGCATCAATTAAAGCATTCTCTGGCATAGTTTTCAACAGCAGAGAACACATCGCATTCACAGAGAATTATGTAAAACCAGTGTTTTGACATTGACTGTAAGTTATAACAAGTGTTTAGCAGTCAATGAAACCAGTATTTGGCTTAGAGTTCAAAACTGATGAATATATTAAATTCACAGAGCTTTAGGAAAAAACCAGGGTTTTGATATTGTAAGTGAAAACAAATGCATAAGAGTCAATGAAGCAATATATGCTTAGTTTTCACACCTGAAGAACATAGTCTATACCCAAAGTATTAGGTAAAACCAGTGTTTTGACATGTGAAAAATGTCCATGCCAGTCAATGATATCAGTATCTCCTTAGTTTTCAAAACTAAAGAACATAATGCGTTCACTGAGCATTAGGTAAAACCAGTTTTGACATTGATTGTAGGTGAAAACAAGTTCCTAGGTGTCAAAGAAACCAGTATCTGGGTTAGAATTCAAAAGTGAAGAACATAATTAGTTCACGGCATGTTAGGAAAACCAGTGATTTTTGATTGAGTGTAACTGATAATTAGTACCCAGCATTCAATGAAACCACTATTTGGCTTAGCTTTCAAAACTGAAGAACACAGCACATTCAGAAAGAGTTAGGTAAAACCAATGTTTTGACATTAATTTTAAGTGAAACCAAGGGCACAGCTGTTAATGAAATGTGAATCCAGCTTGGTTTTCAAAATGGTAGAATTCAAAGAGCCTTATTGAGTATAAATGAAAACAACTGCATAGCAGCCAATGAAACAGGTATGTTGCTTAGCTTTCAGTACTGAAGAACATAGTCTAGTCACAGAGTATTAGGTAAAACCAGTGATTTGACATTTTTAAATGAAAGTGAATAACAGTCAATGAAACATGTATCTCACAAATTTTTCAAAACTGCAGAACATAATGTATTTACCATGTTAGGTAATACCAGTTATTTGATATTGATTGTAAGTTAAGACAAGTGCATAGCAGTCCATGAAACATGAATCTTGCTTAATTTTCAAAGCACAAGAACATATAGTATTCACAGAGCATTTGTCAAACAAGGGTTTGCTCATTGATTGTAAGTGAAAATTAGCCATAACAGTATGAGAAAAAATATCTTGATTAGTTTTCAAACTTGAAAAACATTCTCTATTCACAGAGCATAACATTAAAACTGTGATTAGACATTGATTGTAAGTGAAAACATGACATTGTTCTCAATAGAAATGTATCTTCCTTAGTATACAAAACTGAAGAGCATAGTGTTTCAAGAGCATTAAGTAAAACTAGTGTTTTGAATTGTTTGTTAGTAAATGAAAGTACTTAGCCTTCTATAAAACAGGTGTAATTCTTAGTTTTCCAAAGAGAACAACATACAGTGTTCATAGATCATAAGGTAAAACCAGGGTTTGATTATTGATTGTGAGTTAAAACAAGTGCATGTCATGAAATGAAATGTATATTTTGCTTGGTTTTAAAAACTGAAAAACATACTCTATTCACAGATTATTAGATAAAACAAGAGTTTTTACATTGATTCTAACTCAAAAAATTGCATAGCAATGAAACAGGTATCTTGCTTATTTTTCAAAATTGAAGAATATACTGTATTCACTGAGCATTAGTTGAAACCCTTGATATGACATTGATTTTAAGTGAAAAAAATTATGTAACATTCAATGAAATAAGAACCTTGCTTTGTTTTCAAAACTGAAGAGCATACTGTCTTCACAGAGTATTAGGTTAAACCAGATTGACTTTGATTGTGCATGAAAAAAGTGCAAGCCATCAATGAAACTTTTTCTTGTTTATTTTTTAAACTTGTAAAACATGCTGTATTCAAAGAGCATTACATACAGTGTTTTAACACTGTAAGTGAAAACAAGTGCATAGCTGTCAATAAAACATGTATTTTTCTTAGTTTTCAAAAGTGAAGAACAAGAGAATTCACAGAGTACTAAGTAACACCCGGGTTTTCACATTGATATTAAGTGAAAAGATGTATAAAGAAGGCTATGAAACATATATTTTGCTTAGTTTTCCAAATAGGAGAAAATACTGTATTCACAGAGCATTAGGTAAAACTAGTGTTTTGACATTAATTGTAGGTGAAAACAAGTACATAGCATTCAAAGAAACATGTACCTTGATTAGTATTCAAAACTGTAGAACATATAACATTCACAGAAAATTAGGTAAACCAGTGTTTTGAAATTGACTGTAAGTGTAAACCAGTGCATAGCACTCAATGAAACCACAATTTGTAATAATTTCCAAAATCAAGAACATACTGCATTCACAGAGAGATAGGTAAAATCAGTGATTTGACAGTGATTGTAAGTGTAAACAAGTGCATTGCAGTCAATTAAACCAGTATCTTTTTAGGTTTCAAAATTGAAGCACATATTGCATTCATAGTTTGTTAGGATAAACCAGTGTTTTACTTTGAGTGTAAGTGAAAAGAAGTTCATAGAAGTCAATGAAAAAAATAACTGGCTTAGTTTTCAAAACAGAGTTGCATACTGCATTCACATAGTGTTAAGTAAAACCATTGTTTTGATATTGATGGTAAGTAAAAACAAATGTATCAAAGTCAAACCAATTTCTTTTCAAAACTGAAGAACAAACTGCATTCACAGAACATTAGGTAAAACCAGAGATTGGACATTGACTGTAAGTGAGAACTAGTGCATAGCAGTCAATGAAACCAGTACCCATATTAGCTTTCAAAAACAAAGCACATACACAATTCAATGAGCATTAGGTAAAGCCAGTGTTTTGACATTGACTGTAAGTCATTAAAGTCCAGAGCAGTCAAAGAATCCAGTAAGTGGTTTAGTTCTCAAACCTGAAGAACATAGTGTATTCACAGTGCATTAGATTAAATCAGGGTTTTGACTTTGAGTTTTAATGAAAAGAATTCCATAGCCATCAAAGAAACCAACATTTGGCTTAGTTCTCAAAACTGATGTACATACTGAATTCACAGAGCTTTAGGTAAAACCTGTGTTTTGACATTGATTGTAAATAAAAACAAGTGCATAGCAGACAATGAAATAAGTATATGGCTTAGTTTTCAAACAAAAGAATATATTGCATTCACAGAGCAATATGTAAAACCAGTGTTTTGATATTGACTGTAGGTGAAAACAAGTGCATAGCAATTCAAGAAACCAGTATCTGGCTTAGTTTTCAAACCTGAAAAACATACTGCAATCACAGTGCAGTAAATAAAACCAGTATTTTGAAATTAATTTTAAGTGAAAACAAGGGTATAGCAGTCAATGTAAACAGTAACTGGTGTAGCTTTCAAAATAGAAGAAATTCTGCACTCAGAGAGAGTTAGGAAAAAACAGTGTTTTGATATTGACTGTAAGGAAAAACAAATGCATAGCAGTCAATGAACCAGTATCTGGCTTAGTTTTTAAAACCAAACATCATACTTCATTCACAGTGCCCTAAAAAAAACAGTATTTTGACATTGACTTTAAGTGCAGACAAGTCTATAGCAGTCAATGAAACCATTATGTTGTCTAGTTTTCAAAGCCAAAGATCAAAGATCATTCACAGTGTGTTAGGTTAAACCAGTGTAATGAGTTTGAGTGTAATTGAAAATAACTTCATAGTAGTAAACAAAACCAATATCTGGCTTAGTTTTCAAAACAAAAGTGCATACTGTATTCACAGAGTGTTAGGTAACCTTGTGTTTTGACATTGATTGTAAGTGAAAGCAACTGCATAGCAGTCAATGAAATAAGTATCTGGCTTAATTTTCAAAACCAAAGAACATAATGAATTTAGAGAGCATTAGATATAATCAGTGTTGTTACATTGACAGTCAGTGAAAAAAAAGTGTGTAGGAGTCAAAGAAACCAGAATCTGGCTTAGTTTTCAAAACTGAAGAAGATACTATATTCACAGAGCATTAGGGATAACCTGAGTTTTTACATTGATTGTAAGTGAAAACAAGTAAATAGCATTCCTTTTAACCAGTATCAATCTTAACTTTCAAAACTGCAGAATATTCTGCATTTCAAGAGTGTTATGTAAAACCAGTGTTTTCAAATTGACTATAAGTGAAAATAATTTAATAGCAGTCAATGAAACCAGCTTCTGGCTTAGTTTTCAAACCAAAAGAACATGCTGCATTCACAGAGAATTAGGTAAAACCAGTTTTCTGGCACTGATTGTTTCAAAAACAAGTGCATAGCCATCAATAAAACCAGTATCTGCCTTAGAATGCAAAGATGAAGATCATGTCACATTCACGGAGTGTAGAGTAAAACCTGTGTTTTGACATTAAATAGTAAATGAAAACAAGTGCATTGCACTCAATGAAACCAGTATCTGGCATGATTTTCAAAGCTAAGGAACAAACTGCATTCAGAGTATTAGGTAAATCCAGTTTTGACATTGAAAGTGAAAGCAAGTGCATAGCATTCAATGAAACCACTATTTGGCTTAGTTTTCAAAATTGAAAAACATACTGCATTCAGAGAACATTAGGTAAAACCTGGTTTTTAGTGTAATGAAAACAAGTGCATAGCATTCATGAAATGACTATTTGTGTTAGTTTTCAAAACTGAATAACATTCTGCATTCATAGTGCATTTGATAAAAACTGTTTTCACAAAGATTGTAAGTGAAAATAAGTGCATAGAGGTCAGTGAAACCAGTATCTAGCTTAGTTTTCCAAGCCAAAATGCATAGTGCATTCACAGATCATCAGGTTAAAAGCACTGTTTTCACTTTAAGTTTAAGAGAAAAAATTTCATAGCAGTCAATGAAATCAATATCTGGCATAGTTTCAAAACAGAATTACATACTGCATTCACAGAGAGTTACATAAAACCAAAGATTTTATATTGATTGAAGTGAAAAGTGCATTGCAGTCAATTAAACCAGTACCTGTCTGTGATGGTTTGAGTTTGAATTAATTATGAATTCCAAAAATATAAATTAGATTACGTTTGTAAGCTGGTCTGTTCATCTGGGCATGATTGAGTTGTGAGTAGGGCGTTAACTGCCATGTCAGTGAGACGTTGAGCCCTGCCCCTTGGTGGGCGTGGTCTAAAGTATGGAAGGCTAGATGAGAGGAAGCAGAGATTTGGAGAAGGAGATTTGAAAAGCAGTTCTGATGTTGGAGTGAGCCGATCGCCGGATAGGCTACAGCTGGCCTTGTGGAGAGACGCAGCATAGAAAGCCTCATCGTCTACAGCTGAACTCGTGAAGGAAACAGAAGCTAAGCCCAGAGAGAAACGCAGCCCCGGGAACAGAGGAATCTGGAAGCCTGAACCCTGGAGACGTCGGCAGCCATCTTCCTCCAACACATGGACTCTGGTATGGGAAGAAATTTATGCTTTGTGGCCTGGTAACTGTAAGCTTCTACCCCAAATAAATACCCTTTATAAAGACCGACCAATCTTTGGTATATTTCAAAAGGCATGCCTGTGGCTGACCAAAACACTGTCCTAGGTTTGAAATCTGAAGAACATATTGCAGTCACAGGGTTTTAGGAAAAAACAGTGTTCTGACATGAGTGTAAGAGAAAACAAGTTCATAGCAGTCAAAGAAACAAGTATCTAGTTTAGTTTTCAAATCCAAAGAATATATTGCATTCACAGATCATTTGGTAAAACCAGTGTTTTGACATTGAGTGTAACTGAAGACAAGTGCATAGCACTCAATGAAACTAGTATCTGGATTAGTTTTCAAATCAGGAGAACACAATGCAATCATAGAACTTTAGATTAATTTTGTTTTGTCTTTGAGTGTAAGTTTAAAAAGTTCACAGCAGTCAATGTAACCACTGTTTCACTTAGTTTAAAAACTGAATAATATAATACATTCACCAGATGTTAATTAAAGCCAATGGTCTGATATTGATTGTGAGTGAATACAAGTGCATAGCAGTCAATGAAACCAGTATCTGGCTTAGATTTCAATCCTGAAACACATAGTGCATTGAAAGAAATTGAGGTAAAACCACAGTTTGACACTGACTGCAAGTGAAAGCAAGAGCATTGCATTCAACGAACCTGCTATTTGGCTCAGTTTTCAAAAAAGAAGAACATAAAGCATACACAGAGCCTTAAGTAAAACCAGTGTTTTGACATTGACTGTAAGTGAAAACAAGTGCATAACATTCAATGAAACCACTATTTGCTTAGTTTTCAAAACAGAAGTATGTACTGTATTCAAAGAGTGTTCAGTAAAACCAGAGTTTTGACATACATTGTAAGGGTAAACAACCATAGCACACAATGAAACCAATATCTGGCATATTTTTCAATACTGAAGAACATACTGCATTCACAGAATGTTAAGTAAAACCAGGATTTTGACATTGTAAGTGAAAACAATTGCAAAACAGTGAATGAATCAGTATTGGTCTTTGTTTTCAAACTGAATAACATACTGCATTCACAGTGCACTAGATAAAACCTGGTTTATGATATTAACTGTAACTGAATACAAGTGCACTGTAGTTAATGAAACCAGTATCTCTATTAGTTTTCAAAACAGAAGAACATAATACATTCACAGAGCATTAGATTAAATCAGTGTTTTTATTTTGAGTGCAAGTCCAAACAAGTTCATTGCCATCAAAGGAACCACTCTTTCACTTAGTTTTCAAAACTGAAGACATTTTTGCATTCACCAATCATTAGATACAACCAGCGTTATGACATTGATTGTAATGAATAAAGTTGCATATCACATAATGAAACCACTATCTGGTTTAGATTTCACAACTGGGGGACTTAATATATTCATAGAATTTTGTTGGGGACGCTTGCCGCAGTCTTCCGCCCCTTCTGCCTATAGCCATGCTGGTGACAACATGGCCGCCGGTGCTGAAACAGCAACAGCTTAAACTGCAAATTGACCTCCCTCACGGAGGCCAGGGCAGCCCGTGAAAAAAGCCTGCGTGCGCCAAAAGGCTCTAGCTATCCCATTGGTCACCTGTCCTAGCAGCAACAGGAACCAATCCAGAACTGTCACCGGCCTTTGCTAACCACTCCCCCTACCGTTAGGTTATATATTCTGTACCCTTTCAATAAACATTTGCAGCTTGATCAGACCTACTGTCTTGGTGTTGTTCCTTGTTGTCTCTCTGTCCCATACCATTCTCTTTCTCACAGGTCCGGAGGCCCCAGTTGATTGTCCCACTGGATGGGACAAATGGCGCCCAACGTGGGGCCTTCTGCTGCGTGAGGAAGAGAATGCC
>PVKH010017074.1:0-15530 GCA_004027955.1 Chaetophractus vellerosus | reverse complement strand
TGAAGCATGTCAGAACCCAACAGCTCACCCTCAAACCATTAGGAGCCTGGGCCCTCAGGCCACACACCTGACCATGCAGGCCTGTCCCCACACTGGATGTCAATGTGGGGTTCACCTGATAGCCCTGGCAGGGCTTCTGCAGGCTCAGGATGAGGGAGCTTTGGCATCACTGGATGTTGTCAAACTGTTGTGGACCTGCTGGACTATCAAGGTCATCTCCAGGTGCTTCTGCCCAGGACAAGACACTGAGTCAGACCAAGTCCACCCTCATCTCTAGAAGGACCTCTGAAACAGGGTCTGGGTGTGGCCGAGTGCTGTCACCTGCTCATTCACCCATCTGTTACCAAGTGTTTTAGACAAGGCACAGGCAGGGTCAGCAGTGATCAAGAGGTGCAGCCTCTGCTATGTGGAGCTGACAACCATGGGAGGACCATGAAGCAGCCCCTGCTGCCCAGGTGCCCACCTCCCAGATGGCACCCAAAGGCTTCCAAGGGTCCCTGGGGACCATGTCCATCCATGCAGTCCCTGGCATCCCATGTGGATGGAAGGTCAGGGAGGATGTGAGTTTCCTCCAGTGCCTCCCCAGCCCTCACTCTTTCCACAGTGACAACCCACTGCATGTGCTAGGGTATTTCCAGGCCTGCTTATAGTATCTGCAGCTTCACAGGTCCAGCAACAGACCCTGAGTATGGTCTGGTTTCAAGCAGATGGTTTCCCTACAGAGCTGCAGATGCCATTAAAAACCCTGGTGTCCTGGAGCCAGCAGAGCCTCTCTCCTGTGGGCAACACAAACAGTTCCCAAATGGGGTGAATGTCTGTCTGTGGGTCTCCCCCAGTGAAGACAGTCCCCATAGGCTCCACTCTTGACCTGGTGAGTTTTCTCTCTGCTTTAGAAGGACCAGAGCTCAGAGAAGAATAGGGATGAGGCAGAGTGAAAAGGGGCTGAGGCCTGGGTGTCCCAGCAGGGGTCTTCCTTCTCATCCAATGTGGGCTGCCTGTCCTCCTGCCCCACCCCACACTCACTCCTGGTCCCTGCACAGCAGCCACCCACTAACCCCTGAAGGGTGGGACCCCTTCATGCTGGGCTTACAGCTCCCTGTGTGGGCTTCTCTCCCTGGTGATCCCTTGCTTGGTATCCATCCCCCCACATGGAAAGTACTCAGGGCCTGGACACAGGAGATGCTAAAGGTGCATGGGTTGAAACCACGTGACTGGCAATATTTTGGCTTAATGTGGCAAAACAAAGCCTCTGTGTGTGCAGATTGTCCACTCAGGGCTGCAATGCATATCAGACAACCAGCCTCTGTCCTGGGACCACCAGCTCACAGTAGTTGAGGAACTCTCAGGAGACCTTGGGCAGCCCCTTTCAGGGGAGAAGCCTGGAGGAGCAGCCTGGATGAGTGAGCAGCCTGTGGGGGGCATGTTATAGGGAGCATCCTGGGGGAGAAGTAGGCAAGGGGGACACCCTGGGGGAGATGCATCTCAGGGGCAGGTGGGAGGAGTTTGGGGGTATCTTATGGGAAACATCCTGGGGGAAGATTATATCCTGGGAAGCAGCATCATGAAGTGCATCCTGGGGAGCATGCTAAGGGAGCATCCTCGGGGAGAAGGAACATCGTGGAGGGGGAGCAGTCTGTGTGGGATGTTTCTAAGGGGCATCCTGGGAAAGAGCAGCCCAGGGAAGGCACAGCCTGGGGGAAGCAGCCACACCCTCTGCTCTCACCCTTTGGGCCTTGTTGGGTCTGGTGCCCACACCCAAGGTGAAATCCTGCAGCTCCTGGTGAACCTCTCTGGGGAAGTTTTAGCTCTTCATTTTTTTTTTGTTTTAATTAATTAAAACTTTTTAAAGATGCATCAATTACATAAATGTTACACAAAAATTTTAGGGGTACCCATATGCCCCACCTCCCACACCTCCCACAACTTCCCACAAACACATTCTTCATCAGTGTGGCACATCTGGGAAGAAGGAGGAGGAAGGTGGGTGCCTGGACAAAGACAGTGAGGGGGAAGGTTATGAGAACAGGATCCTCATCTGTTCCCCCCTGCCTGCTCCACTTTTCTGTCCTCAGTCTTGGGAGAAGGTGTGACCAGCTGCCTCCCATAGACTCAGAGGTGCGCAGGCAGAGGTGCTGGCCATCTGCAGACCCCAGGTGAGGGCCACAGGTCTAGGGCCATGACAGGGCTCATGAAACCCCAAGGCCCATTCTTGAGCTTCTCTCCTTCACTGCATCTCCAGGACCCCACCAGCCACCATACACAAGCTTGGCATGCAGCTCTGACCTGTGGAAGCGGGATGGCCTAGTGCACTGTGTGGCCAAAGGATCAGCTGCTACCCTGGGAGGTCCCCTCATCACCTCAGAGTGGGAGTCCCTGAGGACAGGGGCATTTCTCCTAGTGACCACAGGGTGGGAGTCCCTGGGGGTGGGGTGACCTCTCCTAATGACCCCAGCAGTGGGAATCCCTGAGGCAGGACCAACTCTCATAGTGACTTCAGCAGCCCCAGGACCCAGGCAGTACTGGCTGAGCAGTCAATGGGCAATTGGATGAGTCCAGCCCATGCAGCATAGAGGTTCCCAGATGCTGCTCCCAGGCAGGACCTGAGTGGGGTGGGACTCAGGGTGTGGGGGCCTGGAGTGGACAGGACCTGCAGTGGTGCCCTGTTCTGAGGGGCTTGCCTTTGCAGCCACCACCTTGACTGACAGAGCAGATGGTGAGCCAGGCTCAGTGATGGCATATGGTAGGTGCTGGAGAAACACTGGCTAAGGGGATACTTGTGATATCTTCTGACTGCTCCTGCTTCATTGGGTTCTCCTGCCCCACATCCCCAGCTTGTGATCTCAGTCCCTGGGTCATGGAGAAGCCCTGTGGGGTAAGCACAATCCCATGCCCAGCTCACACCTCTTCCTGGGGGGAGCCTTGTGGGGTAAGCACAAACCCACACCTGTGGTCACATTTTCCTGGAAGAGCCCTATGGGGTAAGCACAAACCCACACCCCAGGCACAATTGTTCCTGCAGCAGAACCTCTGCACAGGGGTCAGCATGGCCATGCCCAGACTCTTCCTTTCCACTTTATAGTGTATGTCATTCCAGACCTGCACCAGCTCCTGGCTACTTCTAGGTGATAAATGGCAACCCTGCTGAGGAGAGCATGCTGGGCCCTGGCTGCCTTCATCCTCCTGGATACATGAAAACTGGAATCCAAGCTCCTGTCCTCCAGGAAGGAATGAACACCTGCTGTGCCTAGCCAGGATACACAAATCACCTCAACCTAACATGACCTGCTTCTTGACTGGACTTTCCAGATACCTGAGGACACAGTGTTGGCCTGGGTGTGCTGCCCATTTGCATAACTCCAGCAGCCACACTGGTGTGCTCTCCTATACTCACTGACCATGTATTCTTGGGAGGGTTGTGGTGAGATCAGATTTTCTTATGGAGACACTGAGAATTGTTCAGCATTCTCTCCATGGCACTAGAAAAGCCCTGAACCACTGGGCAGTGACTCCTCATGGCTGTGTGACCTTGGCCTGGGCCTCTGTGATCTATGCTTTATTTAGTTCCCACCTGTGGGAGCTGTCAGGGACACCTCATGAAACATCCCCACTTGCCCTGGTTGGACTGCACAGGCCAGAATCATCCCTGTTCTCAGAGTGGTGGCCTCATACCTTCAGGTCTCAGCACAAGGGGCACCCCTTAGGGAGGCATCCCAGGACCACCCACTGAGCTAGTGACACCTCTCCCCTGGGGTCTGCTATCCAATGACTCTGACCAACTTCATGGCCCTTATTACAATTCTGATCAGGCCTTCCTTTGTCTGCCCCATCACTCATTTACTTTGGCAAATTCACAATGACTGAGCCTTCCTGTGGTCCAGGTTTATGAGGGGTGTTGGTGCATCCTGTGATGGGCAAAACCAAGGCAACTCCTCCTCATGGGAATGCAGTGCAGTGAGGGGAGAAGGACAATGCCAAGATAAACTAATAAATGGTATGGAAATTATAACCAAGGAAAGAGCCATGGAGATGGTAACAAGGATGAGCTACTGGATGGGGCCAATTGTGACAGTCTCCCTGAGGAGTGACAATGACACAGAAACCTCATGGGTCAGAAGTCACCAGCAACACCAGGAACCAGGCTCCAGCCCCTAGAAGAGGAAATATCATGTGCAAAGGTCTTGAGGAGGTGAATGAGCTTGGGAGGTTTAGGACAGAAGGGCAGCCAGCATGGCCTTCAGGAAACCAGAGGGACAGCAGACAGGGCTTGAGTGAGGGGACAGAGAGCCACTGAAGCAGGTACCTGTCATGGTCCCATTTACACCTGAAAAATCCCTGTGGCAGCTGAGTTAAGAACACATTCTAGGAGCAGAAGAAAGTGGATTGGGAGAGTTTTCAGGTAGATAGTGTGTTAGCTTTGTGGAGGAAGGAGTGGAAATAGAAACAACTGGGTAGAATTGAGGAGCATTCTGAAGGTAAATTCAACATGTTATGCATGGATTGTATTATGGGGTGAAAGAGAAGGGAAAAGAGGCCCCACAGGTGTCATTTTTTCCAGCAGGGCCTCACCCAAGGTCCCCAACTTGGTGTGGCTGACCTGCAGGTTCTGGCACAACCTTCCCACCAGGGTGACCAGGTCCATGGTAGTGGACAGGTGTCCCTACTCTCCTGCAGAAGTTCCAGGAAGCTCTGCATCTCCTCTTGGACTGAGGATCTGCTCTGGCAACAGAGAGAACAGTGACAAAAGGACAGGCTAATCACCATGCAATTCATGGGGCACTGTCTACACAATTCCCATCCTCAGACCACCTCTATGAGGCACCTCAGAGTGATATGAACCCACCAGAGAAAAGCCAAGGGAGAGGGATATGAAGCCATTGACAATTTCCTGCCAGTCCCCCAAAGAACACAGTCCAAGAGCAACTCTGACCAAGCATTAGATGAGTACAAGGTGCTGCCACCCACAGCTCATAGCCATCCATTAGCCTCTCCTCTGCCTTCTGGCCATGCTGGACCATGAACCTAAGAGGCCAATCCTGGGCACCCTGTCCACATGGCCCCACTCAGACATTTGTCCTACAATTGGCACTTGTGTTTCAGGTCTGATTCCTTCTCTTTGCTTGTAGTTTGACGGGCTCACCATCTACCTCACCAGAATTTCCCCAGCACCTGCCACAAGGGTGTTCCATGCCTTCCAGATCAGTCCAGAAGCACCCAGGCAGGGCTTATAGATGTTTCCATTGCAGCAAAGGACAAACTGAAACACTGGGACTAGTGTCACTGACTCCTTTTGTGCACTTTGATTCTGAGGAAGAAACAACAAACCTTTACTCAAAAAATGCTGAAAAACACAGAAATGTAAAAGTTGCCCTGGTCTAACAAATGAACAAAAGACACAAAGAAAGCAAAGCCCTTACTTAGTTCCACTTGCTGACACAGGCTGGGTGAGGCCCTGCATGTGTGCTTTGGCTCACTTCCCTTCATGGGAGCATGAGAAGCAGCCCATAGAGCTTCCCACTTGGCAAGTGTGGACAGCCAGCTCTGAGAGTTGAGGCAACTTCCAAAGTTGCTGGGCAGTTGACCTCAGCAAGCTGATCTCCATGACCAGAGAACAACTCCATCTACATCCAGAGAACATACTACAACCTGGGACTCTTTTTGGCTTATCATCCATTTCTAATTTTTATACAATGGTGATGCCATGATTTTCTATTTTTTAAGTTTATTTTTTAGCCATAGAAAGCAAAATAGTTCTTAACAAGGTTGGTTCAGAGCCATAATGAACAACTGTACTGAGGTTCAAGCATTGAAAAAAGGGAGAAAACTGTATGGCAACAACAGGATTTCAGTCTGCACTTGAGCAGTTCTTTTGCTGCAGCAAATCTCCCACCTACAGGGAAACTTTCTGGGAATGAGGTCATTTTAAAACAGTTTCCAAAAGACCTCTCCCAGTAAGTGGCAGCTCAGGTTTTGAATCCGTGTTTGTTAGACTCTAAAGCCCACATTCCTAACCTCAGCACTTCGGGATAAATTCTGTATAACCTTCATATCTAATGGAGCTTGGTATACCAGCAAAAGGCAGTGTCAGCATGTGCTTAACCAATGCCCCTTGTAAACCTAGGCAGTCTTTCACCTTCTCCTTTCTCTCTAATGTGAAATGTAATCTTATCACATGTTAAACATACTTGCCCAGTGTTTCTCAATTTCCTACTTTCCCCTGAATACAGACTAGATTTGGGGTGGATTTTCAGATCAATTACTTAATAGCTCTGTGTCCTGGGAAACTTCCCAATCCTAAGTACCACCCCTCCTCTTCTGAAAACTAGGGATAGTTACAGGATAGGATCAGTCTCATCAACTTGAGATCATTGGGATCATGACCATCATCACAATTTTGTTTCCTGCATACACTCTTGATTCTTAACACACTCAGCACCTGGTAGGGCAAGTTTCCCCTTATTCATTTTCCTCTTCAGAAAATTTCTGGCACTTCCTGCAAATTCCTATATCATAGCTGAAAACATTTGTTTTAACTCCTGATGATGGAGGGCTGAAAGACCATGTAGATCAGCCTCCTAATAAGCCCAGCTCTCCACTCCATGGAATTAAGTTCCTTGGGGGCTCCCCTGAGGAAAATCCTGACCAGGTTGCTGACATTGAAACCTTCCCAATGGCCCTGGGGTAAAATTCACTTTGTTTCCTGTATACACTATTTATTCTTAACAGTTCATCCAACATCTGGTAGGGTATGTTCCCCCTTATTCCTTTCCCCCTTCATAGATTTTCTGAACCCCACTCACCAGGCACCCCGATTCCTTTTGGGGTCCAACAGCTGCTCTGCACAGAAAGTCCCACATACTTCCTGTGGCATCCTGCCTGGGTTATCCTGCTTTCCTGGAGTGTGGGGCCTCACCCAGGTCCTGCACCTACCACCCCAAATGCCTCCAAGAGGACTCATCTGGGGCTCCTGGGCTTTGACACATCCACTAATAAATCTGCCCTTAGTGCTGAACAGTGCACTCTCTGCCTTCCCACATTGTACATTCTCACTGTGAAATATCATTGAGACATTTAGAAGAATAAGGTTCTGATATATTCCATAATTGAAATCATTATTGTGTGAAATAAGCAGGGCACATAAGTAAATATAATATATGATTCCAGTTAAATGACATCTATAATAACAAATTCGCAGACAGAAAATAGGTAAGAGGTTATCAGGAGATGGGAAGAGGGAGGAAGTGGCAGTTGTTTGGTGGGTACAGTTTTTAAAAATTTTATAAATTCTGTAAATAAACAAATAATAAAACAAAATCTAAACCCAACTCAACTACAGGGGAACAAAAATAAGGAATATGGTAGGCTCTTGTCAGAAACTGTGCAAAAAAAATTGGAGCATGAGTCTTGTTATTGATGACTAGCCTTATGAGTCATTGCTGTTGAAAATGAAATAACCTAGTGTTAAGGGGTGCCTAAGCATTGCCTCTGGAGTACCTCCTTGTTGCTCAAATGTCGCCTCTCTATAAGCCAAACTCAGCATATGAATGCATTACCTTCCTCCCAGCATGGGACATGACTTCCGAGGATGAACCTCCCTGGCAATGAGGGATTACTAACAAATGCCAATGGGCAGAATGACTGGAAAAAGACATCGAATAAAAGGGGGAAATGTTAAAGACAAATGAGTTCATAGGGCTAAGAGATTTCAAAGAGAGTCGGGAGACCAACCCAGAGGAAATGCTTATGCACACCCCAGTAGGACATCCTAAGCTTCCAATATGTATATCACCCCAAATAGAGGGCCTTCTGAGGGCTTTGGAGATATCCAGGTCCAATATCAAGGCAGATAGCCCCAGAGTTTGGTGCCTTACCAGTGGGCCCTAATTTGAAACTCTTGCTCCTAAGAGTGACAGAGACTGACTGAAATGTCTTCACTGCTCATGGTCCATTAGTCTCTTCTATTCAAACCTATATTTGATGCCAGAGTTTTAGGTGTACTTCCAGAGACCAGAGCCTATGTGCATCCATGTGCCAACTGGGTCCAGAGGCTCTGTGGTCCTGCAACTCCTACTCTACAACTCAATGGACTCACCCAGGACACCTAGTAGGGAGATGATGATCGATGACCACTATCCTAGGGAATGGAGAGAGCCTGCAGCTGCAGGCAGATCAACTCTTCCATCCTATCCATGGGATATAATCTCCCCCTCACTTGGTGGTAGAGGGGACCTCACCATCCCAGACTCCTAGGGATTGGGGGAAGGAACTATGGACTAGAATGGGCTTGTTGGTGTCCTATTATAGACTTGTGATACATGCAATGGAAGAAATTACAAAATTATGTGGAGCCAGGGTCACTGGACACTTTGGGGGCAGGGAGAGGGAAGGACAATTGTAATACAGGGTTTTTTGGGGACTTGAGAATTGTCATGTGTGATGTTGCAATGGAGGATATAGGCTATTTTATATCATCATGTATCATGCAGAATTGTATGGGAGAGAGGGTGGTCTACAGTCTGAACTGTGATCCATGCTTGATGGCAAAGCCCCAAAATGTGTATATCTATCACAGGCATTGTGCCACACTGATGAAGGATATATATGTGGGAGGTTGTAGGAGGTGTGGGAGGGTGGTATATGGGTATTTCTAAAATTTCTGTGTAACATTTATGTAATCAATGTATCCTAAAATATATATATATATATAATAAAATAAATAAAAAATGAAGGAAAAATTAAATTAAGAATTTTCACAAAAAACATAGTCGTAATCATTTTAACCACACTAAAAGATAACTAATTGTTTAAAAACCTTGGCAGTGTCTTATGTGTCATGACATAGGTGAAAGTCAAAAGTGTGACAGTAAAAGCACAAGGGATGGGAGGGAGGAAATGGACATGGACTCTTTGTTAGGTTCTCATACTTCACATGGAATGGTGTAATGTTCTTGAAGCTAGACTGGATGTGTATCATAAGCTCTGGGGTAACCACTAGACAAAATATTAAATAGTGGTGTAATGACAGGATACTTATGCAGATTTGGTGGCCTGAGCAAGGCATCTGGCACTTATGTTCCGTCAACAGAACCTGAGCTCTAAGCTGCCTGCCCCCTCCCCAATCTGACTTAGGACCTGAGGAAAAGAGGGATTACAGCCACTGAACAGGGCCTTCTGTGGGTGCAACATTGTTAGTCCACTTGGAGCCTGAGCCAAAAAGAAAATATCAGTAATGCTGACCTGTGTGTATTTAAAATTTTGAAATTTTTATCATCATAGATTTAAGTTCAATTTTTAAGAATATTGCATCAAGACATTCCTTATCTTGATGACTCAGTTTTTTGATGCCTCACTCACCTCACACTAATCCCAGGACTGTTTGGAAGAAAAAGTATTCAGGGAAGCATGGTCTGGCCTTGTGGACCCAGGCTGCAGTGAGGGTGGGCCCCCACCTGCAGGGTCCTTGCTCTGAGGACTGAGGGTGGAGCACAGGATGACAGAGGAGGAAATTATTTGGGGGGACCTAGACAGTACCCCAAGGGAGAGGGCTGGCAGGGCTCTGTCTCACCTGAAAAATCTCTGTCTTCAACTGGAGGTCCAGAATCCTCAAACCCATCTGACTCAACAAGTCTGTAACTGTGAATCATTTCTGTTACAGCAAGGAAAAAGGCAGTACCTAAGTATGTGTTTTAGTGCTGGGGCTGCTGTACACAACAGTGAGGGGCAGCACACATGCAGGTTAATGATTACCATACCTGGAGTCCTGTGTTTGCTGTAGCAGAACATTCCAGGATGGACTGCTGGCCAATTCCAAACCACCCTTTACAGCAATCTACACAAATAACTAGAGGGAGGGGGAAGCATGTATTTCATGTCCTTACAGTATTTTTTTTTATCTGATATGAACATTTTGTAGTATTAAAATACATTTGTTCAGCTTCAAATAAAATTGGTCTTATATATGCAATTTTACCCATATTCATATTTCACATGTGTATTTACTATGCTATATAGTTTCATGTTATATTTTTTAGCTTTCTTTTAATAATATAAATGGCCTTAGAATTTCCCTTTAAACTTCTTTCATATCCACAAAGTAGTACTGCTAGTTACTTAGGAGAGACCCTAGGGAACTTAACTTCCAGCTTTCTGTCCACACAGATATTTTTTTTAAATGTTACCAACAAATTAGGGTGAAGGAAAGTACAGGAGTTGCCAGAAAAGTTATAAAAGGGGAAAGGGGAGACATACCCTACCAGCTATTGGATAACCTGTTAAGAATAAACACTATATACAAGAAACAAAGTGATTTTAGCCCAGGGATATTGGGAAGGCTTCAAGGCCGGAAGCCTGGTGAGGGGTTTCCTCAGAGGAGGCCCTGAGGAACTTAATTCAGTGGAGTGGAGAGGTGGGCTCATCAGGAGGCTGATCTACATGGTCTTTCAGCCTTCTGTCATCACAAGTCAAAAGAAATGTTTTCAGCTAACTATGATGGAGAAATGTGCAGGAATTGCCAGAAAAGTTCTGAAGAGGAAAAGGAATAAAAGGGAACTTGTCCTACCAGAAGCTGAATGTGATAAGCATCAACAGTATATGCAGGAAACAAAATGATGATGACTGTCATGATCCCAATGATCTCAAATATATGAGATCAATCCTATCCTATTGCTATCACTAGGTTTCAGAGAGGATCACTAAGTTGTCCAAGGACACCGCTATTAACTAATTGACTTAAAAATCCACCCCAGATTTAGTCTGGGTTCAAGTAAGAAAAGAAAATTGAGAATTGCGGGGCATGTATGTTTAAGATGTATTAAAGATTACATTTCTTTTTTAAAATTATTTATTTATTTATTATACATACCCCTCTTTTTGCTTGTTCTTGCTGTGTTCATTTTTTCCTCTGCATTCCTCTGTGTCTGCTTGTCTCCCCCTGCTGGGGCAACCTGCCGAGTCAGCTCACTGGCACTGCAGCCCACCTGCTCGTGGAGGCTTGCCCTTGCTCGCAGGGGCTTGCCTTTGCCCATGGCAGCATACCCTGCCCATGGCGGCATGCCCTGCCCACATTGGCTTGCCTTCTTGAGGCAGTCCGCCCATTCGAGGAGGCCTGGGGACTTAACCCAGGGCCTCCCATGTGGCAAACTGGCACCCTACCAACTGGGCTATACAGCTGGTCCCAAAGATTACATTTCAAATTAAGAGCATGGAGGAGAAGGAGAAAGGCAGCCTAGGTTTGCAATGGGTGTTGGTTAAATACATGCTGGCACCGTCTTTTGTTGATACACCAAGCTCCATTAGATATGAAGGTTATAAAGAATTTGCCCTGCAAGCTGCCATGGGTGGAGCAGAGCCACCGTGGGCAGGGCAAAAAGCCACCATGGGCAGGGCAAAGCTGCCACAGGCAGGTCAAGTTACCTGTGAACAGAGCAGAGCCACTCATGAACAGAGCAGAGCCACCCACGAGCAGAGCAGAGCCGCCCATGAGCGGGGCCAGCCACCTGCATGGTGAGCTGACTTGGCATGCCGCTGCAACGGGGGGAGAAAAAGCAGACACAGAAGAATGCAAAAAAAAAAAAAATGAACACAGCAAGAACAAGCAGAAAGGGGGGATATGTAACAAAAAAAAAAAAGAATTTGTCCTGAAGTGCTGAGGTTAGGAGTGTGGGTTTTAGAGTCTGACAGTCATGGGTTCAAAATCTGAGCGGCCACTTACTGGCAGAGGTCTTTTGGAAAGTGTTTTAAAATTTACTGGACCTGTTTCTTGATAGTAAAGAGACAACAATCAGCCTAGCTCAAAATTTCAGGTAAGACATGTTTTTAAACAGAAACATCTTATCTGGGACATACTGAGTTCACAGCAACCATAAAAAGTAACTGCTTTCCAAGAATGAAAATTAGAATCATAGAATTTGTGGAATTGTCCTTAAATCTAATTTAATAGGGCATAGTACTTTATTTGACATTTTGGCATGTTACATTGCCAGTTAAAATTTATTAGGGCTTTATAGGTGATGAATATATTTATTGAGCATCTAGTTTGCCCTAGAGAAAGGCCCCATGACCACATTCCCAGAAAGTTTCACTGTAAGTAGAATTGCTGCAGTAAAAGAGCTGCTCAAATGCAGACTGAAATCCTTTCAATTCCTTCCACTTTCCACCCTTGTCCCAATGCTTGAGCCTCACTACAGTTGGTCAGGATTACTCTGACTCAGCACTGTTAATACCTTTGTTTTGCCTTTCACTCCTTAAAAATAAACTTAAAAATAGAAAACCATGGCATCATCTTATAAAAATGAGAAAAGATTGATTCACAGACAAGAGAAAATGTATATACCTTATTATTTCATCCCTTCAGGAGCAACCAGGGTTTAGTAATGTGGCACATATTTTACCTCTATGCTCTCCAGCTGGGCTCCTGTCTTGAAAGCTTATTCATAGCATGTTGTTTTAATTGTACACTGTATCATGATGACCTTTCAGGCCAGAAAGTGGTCCTCCTCTGACTCTGAGTCCATCCTCTGCACACCCACAGTTTATGTGGCAGACCTGCCACCAGATCCATGGAGTGTTCCCAGATTCTCACTTGAACTAATTCAGAAGAGTTTACCTTCCTACTTAATTCTTTTGCACATGCTAAGCAGTGAAGCCAGAACTATTTATTTCTAGGTAGCCCTGACCAATCTTTAAAAGCCAGTGCAAAGCCCCCATCTCTCAACTTGAGAAGGTCTTCCCTGCTTGTGAAGGCTCAAAACCCAGCCTTTGATTTGCTCCCTAAAACTCTAAGCTCCACAAGAGAGAGGCTGGTATTCACCAGGAGGTTTATCATTCACATATTCACTAGAAGATGTCTCAAGCCAGGATTTAGGAGTTTAGTAATTACCAACAATTACTTTACCAGGTCAAGGAGAACACTTAATGTACCCAGGACATCCTCAGGCCTCACTCCCCTTTCTCTCCATTGTGCAGCTGAGCCTCCATGCCCAAGGTCAAGGAGAGGTAGGGCCTTCAGGATGTCAGGGCAAAGCTCAATGTCTCCAAGTTTCCCTGCTCTGGAAGTTGCCCTCTCCAGACCCCTCCAGCTTTTCCATCAGGGACACACCACAATCCCCAGGGGGGAAGGACCAGCATCTTCCACAGGAGCTTCTGCTCAGACCCAGCCCACTGCCTCCTTGGGTTCTGGGTTTGCAAAGGTGCTGTCCTTCTGTCCAGCTCCCAGGAGCCAGAAAGTGTGGTGCAGGCCACTGAGAGCAGGGTGTGCCTATGCCATAGAGCTATAGAGCAAGGGACTTCCTATCCCAGCCCCTTCTGCAACTAGCATCTCTAGAACCAGCCTTTACTCTGCAGAGGGCCTTGAGGTCAAAGGAGTGGGGGTTCAAATTTCATCACTTCTTACACCTCCCACTACCTCTGACCCCTGTGGGGGTGGGAGTTCTGATGCTCCCCACCTTCCTCACAACCTACTGGGTTGTGTGCACTTCTGGTCCCACCTGCCTACCAACATCCAATACCCAGAGGCCCAGGTCCCAATGATGGGCTCTCCTTCAGGGCTCTGAGGACAGGTCTACCACAAGCACAAGTGGCTGTGGGCTGTGGCACCACATTGGCACCCAGGCCTTCCCCAAAAGTGCAGGCAGAGACCTCCTGGAGGAAGTGCTCAGCCCTGAGCAGGTGTAAATATCAGCAGGGAGCAGCCTACCCAGGGCCCCAGGGTAAGTCTGGGTAGGGGTGGCTGGGGGAATGACCAGAGACACAGGATCTGATAGAAGCCCCACAGCTCTAAGAAGTGGAACCACCACAGCAGGATGTCAAGGGGCTTTCTTGGGCCTTTCCATGCAGAACTATGTGCCACTCCCAACAGATATCAGGGTACTGTGCATGTGGTGGTCCCCTGCCATACAGATGCCCAACAGTTTTCCTCTACTCCATTCACCCTCAAATACCCAGGCCTGGAAAGGCCTCGTGCTCAATTCAAAACCAGGGTCCACAAATGAATCCATTTCTGATATTAAATTCTGGTCTCTGGGTCAGACTGCTTACCTGCAGTGGAAGTCTTGCTTCCAGATACCCCTCCCCATTCCCTGTCTCTTCCAAGAGTCTGGTGGGGAAGGGTCTGTGCTGAAGCAAATGCAATGGTGAGAGGAGCCCTCCCCAAGTGGAAATCCCATAAATGCCATTCTTTTGAGGAGGGGTACCGGGTCTTCTGTCCCTTATCTGAAGTCCAGAGCCTCCTGCAGTGGATGAGGTGCAGAGAAGAGCATGGTCACTCCTGGGCTGCAGGGCCTGGGGAAAGGTGGGCCAATAAAACCTGGGAGGCAGGGTCTGGAAACTAAAGCCAGTCACCCTTGTGGGGCAATGTGCAGAAGGAAGAAGGAGTAGCCACTGGGGTTGGCTAGAACCAGCCTGGGAATTCCAAGGGCACCTGCCAAAGTTCAGGCAGGAGGGAGAGAATGAGAAAGACAGAGCAGACCACCAGGCCAGCAGGACAGACAGGCACAGGAATCTGTAATTTATGGACTTGTAGGTTCTTCTGCCCTTTGGAAGGCAGTTTGGCTATATCAGTGAATAATTTTGATGGCCATATCCTACTCCACTTTAACTTCACACATAGAAGTCCATCTTATAGAGAAAAGAGTTCAGATGTGAACAAAGTCATTCTGTTTGGAAAGCCAGGCCCTAGGATGTGCCTAAGCGTCCATGGGGGACATACTTCAGCAAACTCTAGTCCTCCTTTGGCAGAACAAGTGGCAGGACTGGGTATATGGGCAAGGCCATGGGTATGATATCAGGCAGGCTCAGGGTGACAGAAACAATTGGTACCTCTCTTTTTTCTTATGTGAAAATGGGTGTATGTGCACATTGTGAGATTTGTATAAACTGAGGGAAAATGCAGAAGGCCCATGAGTCCACATGTGAGTGCTAAGCCCTAGAGGTTCCAGGTGGTGGTGTACCCATGCCTCCCCTGGGGGCAGAGTGGCCTTCTGGGTGTAGATGGGTAGATGCTTGGAAATGGAGACCAGCCTGCTGGGGTCACATGCCTGGCAACCCTAGGAAATTGCCTCAACTCTCTGAGCAGAATGTCCACACCTGCCAAGTGGGGCAGCTCTAGGGTCCATCTTACAAGATCCCATGGAGGGATGTGAGTCAAAGTGCACAGGCAGGACATGACCCAGCAGGGTCAACAAGCAGCACTGCTAAGCAGGGGCTTTCCTGTCCTTGTGCACATTTTTCATTGTTGTGCCAGGCTGGGGATGTGCCCCTCAGCTGCCTGAGCCAGTGTGGCCCAGGGGGACAGAGGAGAGGTTCAATGAAAGTGACAGATGAGCTGTGCAGGGTGGCCCTGGGCATGAGCATGGCCCTCAGCTGGAGTTCCTCAAGGACTGTGTTCTTTGGTGGTTTGGGAGGAAATCAGCTCAGCTGGGTAGTCCAGAGAAGCATCTCTGAGGAGGTGCCCCCTGCATTGATGCCTGCAAGTTAGATGGGGCCACCACACCAATAGCAGAAATGAGTCCAGCCTGTGCAACTCAATCAGGGCAGGG
>PVKH010017073.1:0-15528 GCA_004027955.1 Chaetophractus vellerosus | reverse complement strand
TCCACGGCGGTGGCTCGTTCCGTTCGAGGGTGGCTCCATTCCGTTCCCACGGGCGGCTCCGCTCCATGTTTTGCGGGCAGCAGTCCTCCATGTTTTTTGCGGGCTGCTCGGCTTCCGCAGTTCGCAGGCGGCAGCTCCGCTTTTCACGGGTGACTTTGCCATGCCCGTGGGGGCTCCGCCCTGCCCGTGGCGGCTTTTTTTTGCCTTGCCCACGGTGGCTCTGCCCCGCCCACGGCGGCTTGCCTTTCTCAAGGCCGTCTGCCCGCTCGGAGAGGTCCCCGGGAACCGAACCCAGGGCCTCCCATGTGGTACACCGGCAAGCTCTTTATCCACTGAGCTATCTAGCCGGGCCGATAATATACTCTTGATTCATCTCCCAACTTCTTAAATCCATAATATTTTTAAGTCTTATTTACCAGGTCTTATTTCTTTAACAATTATCTAAATCTAATGCTTCTTGTATATTGTCATTATATTTTTAATTTTTATTTTTTATATGGATTTTGCATTATTATCTTGCTCCCTTATTTTCCACGTATCTCTATTTTGACATCCTTTTCTCTCATCTACTATGATTATCTCCTTAGAGATAGTTTCATGCTTTTAAAACCTCCAAAATTCCATCAGTTTCCCCATAGTCTGCAAAATAAATTCTAAAATTTTTGATCTGGAATTGAAAGAAAAATTATTTTCTGGAGCCAGCCTACCATTAGTATTTCATTTCTGAACATTCTCTAAACTCCCTAAACCCTTGGCATTCATGAAGCTCATTCACATGCTTTCAAAATTTCCTGATTTAGAGTGCAGCTAGTCCATTTCTGCAGTTCAGTGTCTTTTTCTGACTGTTAAAATCATATCCATACACTTTGAAATGGTTACAATGGTAAATATTACATTATGAGTATTTTACCACAATCAAAACAAATATCCATTCTTTGAGGCCCAAATCAGATACATCCATCTCAGAGAATCTTTCCCAATCTCCACTACTTCACCTTGTCCTACAATCACCTTGACCCCTCTGCTCCCATAGCACATTGTACATGTTCTAAAATAGCTGTATTTTACTCCTTGTTATATTGTATTTGTTTAAACATCTGTCTTCTTCAGAAGAATACATGTTGCCTGTGTGCTGCTTGGTCCCTCATGGTATCTTGAATGCTATTTAGAAAAGAATACCTTGATAAATTCAGGTCTATGGTGCATGGATTGGATGGATAAAGTCATCAAAGAGGTGCTAAACTGCTTGAAATACAGAGTAAATGGAAAATGTATTGGTAGAGGGCAGAGAGAGAAAAAAAGAGCCAAGTAACTTCCTTGGTAGGTAAGAATCTGAAATCATGGGGCTTTCTCCAAGATAGAATTCTAAGTGCACTTAACCCAGTGGTATAGCAATCTCAAAAGGAAGATGATCTTTCATTTTATCTGGCATTCTCTACAAATCAGTAACATAAACTATGATTTATTAAATTTAAAAAATTATGTTATTTAAAACAATGGCAGAACTCAAATTTGGGTCTGCCTATGTAAAATCAAAGCTAGGATGTGATTCTTCCAAGGAATATAATTTCACAAACGTGAACATATCACTGAGAAAAGCATATTAACTCTGGTCCAAGCTTTTCTAGGGTAGGTTGCCTTAAAATTACAGGACAAATACATAAGTTGGGTAAACAGAGCCGGGATGCTTGTTTGGCACTGCTAGGAAGGGATGGCTTTTGCTTAGGTGCCATTGACTAAAGAATGTTTCTTCTCTCTGTGGTAAGGACATTCAAGTTCAATATAAAATACAAGATGGGGTGTGAAGAGGGGAAGGGATACTTTTTTAATCATCCAGGTCAATAAAATTCATCATCAATCCTGGGGGTCACTGGAGTGTTTATCCTGAACCTAGATGGCCCTCATATCTGTAACTAAGTAGTTTACAAACTTCCAAATATTTGTTCTCAGAGGATCTTGTGTTACACTTTAGCTAACCATTCCAATCTTACTATTTAATTATGAATAAGATGACCCTTTCTCCTTTCCTTAAATGCTGTCATTGATAACTCATTCCTCCATATCTAAAGTTGGAAGCCAACTTACATTGTAAGTTCTTCGTGGACTTAAGTACAATAGTCAAAAAAATAAAGACTTACTTCAGCTTTCCAGCTCTGGCTATTAATGGAAGAAACAATATTTTCATTCTTTATTAACTCTACTCAAGTGGTCTCTCCAGTAAAAGACACAGATTGTTTTGTAAATATAGTTCCTCAAAGAGTACCTCACCTATGCACGTTAATGTCACAATTAAGTGGCATTTTCTAAAAAGCGGAATTGTTGATAAATATGTATGACATTTGGTTCGAATCCTTTATATATTTCTAAGTGTGATCTCTCTAACAGACCCCTTATGGTCTTTTCATAGAGTCTACACTCTGAGATGATATTATTGTCTTGTTCTTGAAGGTGAGTTTTTCTTGTTTTCTTGATTGACTCAAATGTTCAAAGTTTTGACAAGAGCTAAACCCTTTGAAAATATGCCTTGCTTATTAAAAACCATTGGGTCATGAGAAACATAAATATGGAGACTGTAATCAACAATAGTTGATTGATTCATATGGCTGCCCATGTGAAGCCACTTTAAGCTATAGACTGACATACATATATCATTAGTTTTCTAAAACACATAGAAAAAGATAACACATTTCAGGCTGGTCTTCAAATCAATCTCTCAATACATGCATTCATCTGTTGCTTTTATTTTTTAAGGAAAAATATTTCATTGATAAAATCAGGCCTAGAAACTTACAGTGTGCAGATGAATGTGAACTTATTTACTGATTAACATCTACATGTATGTATATTTACATGCATTCACATTTAAGCTACAGATGAGCCTCACATATTTGAGCATAGTTATGTTTGTAAATTAAAGTGAGAAGAGCAAACATATCATTAGCTCTTCAAGTATGTGATTATATGGTCTTAGCATGGCTCATGGTAAAACACAACATTTCATATGAACACTAAATATTCAGAGAGAGTAATGTGTAAAAGACATTTTTCTGTAATTGGTCTCAGGGCAAAGGGCTGATCACTTGTATAAAAGCTTTCAGATATACATTTTGCCTGGCTTCTAATTAGTGAAACAAAAAAGAGCTGAACTTTGGAAATTGTGTTGAATCTGAGATCTTTTTTTTTTCTTTAAGGAAATAATCACTTTGCCCTTGAACTCCAAAAGGCCCTGAAATCAACTGATTCTCTTCTTAAGCTCCTTAACAAGCATGGGGATTAGAGGCAAGCAGTGTAGAATGGTTCATATTAGATATAAATGATAATGGACAATAGAAATTCACCTATGAATGAAGTACAGGCACCCTGGGCAAGTTCCTTTCACTGAGTTAATTTTTTTTATAAGATGTTGTGATTCCCCTGTTGCAACACCATGCAAAATGTAGATAAATGATAAGAATCTTGGAGAGAATGAACTGAAATTCAGAGTTCCACATTAGAATGGTTCTTAATAAAAATGCTATAAGCGGTAAAGTGTTAAATTAATTAAATCAAATTTATCAAGAGAACAAAATATTAAAATGACTGCTTAAGAATTTATTTATGTCTTTATTAAAATAAATTGCTGCAACTCATCACTTCAATCACTCCATTTTTCTAAAGAAAGAAAATTTTGAATGAAAAAATAATCACCACAAGCCTCCCCATTTCAAGCTCAGAAACTTGTGCATGTCCTAAAATCAGTTCCTAACTGTATCAGAAAGTAAATACTACCTCCAAGTGATCTGCTTTTTACTTGATTCGTTTTGGTCAAGGTTCTGCTGATCTGTGTGTATAATTCTTTTACAGACTGTTGATCCCATTCTCACCCCTTAAATGAAGAGTTTGACTTAGTGCCATTCACCTTGAAGGAAGGCACATTCTGCACACAGTCTGAAGATGCAGAGTGAATTACCTCTCCCTCCACCATCTCCACCCCCAAGAAGAGAATAAAGTGTAATGGAGCAAGAAGGAGGGTGGGGAGAGGGAAGGAAGGAGAAGTGAAATACAATAGGTTTGGGAAAAGGGTTATAGCCTTTATGATTAATATTAAAGTTCTGAGCTCACATACATTAAATTTTATTCTGTCTTCCTGCAATTTGGATGACAATGGATGGACCTTATCATATCTGGTTTGCAGCAAGAGTCTCATATTAAGTGATAATAAATATCAGGAATGAAAATACTCTTAAATTTTCTGCTTTATTAAAAATCTTCAAACTTCTGCTGAGCATTGGAAGACACTATCATTCTTTAGAACTTGCCAAATCGTGTATACCTTTGATTTCTCTCGCTTCACAGGTCTGTTTCCCACATCTTACATATTTATTCTTTTTAAAAGCTCTTCAAGTTTAATTAATATTTAGATGGATGGATATCTTCATCGCTCCAAAGTGAATCTGAAGTTGATTGCTAGTTTTTTTTTTTTATGTTATGGAAGCTTCTAGTTTACAGAAGGTCAATTGCAGTCAGATGTTCAAACAACATGTATTAAACACATGCTATGATTCAAGATGAGGATGTAAAGTTGAATAAGACACAGTCACTGGTCTTGAGAATGTCACTGACTAAGGGAATGGACCAAGAGACAGGCAGGTATCAAGGCCTGACATGGTGGACAGTGGAAAAAGAGATTTTGGGAAAGGTGATGAAGGGCATTTTTAACCATGGGGCATTTTTAACCATGACAGGAGTGGAAAGGGCCATGGCATACTGGGAGGGGATACTGTGTTAAAGGCAGCAGTCAATATTCAGCTCCAGAAGACCGTTGTTATGTGGGAATTCTAGGTAACCTTACCAGATCGTCTGTTATTATAAAAGAGTTAGTGAATCTTTATTTTATGAGAAATTGTCCAGTGATGTCATGATGGTAAAAAAAAAAAAGCATCTTTTCACAAAAGATGCTTTTTGTCTTTTGTTTTTTCATTTGTCCCTCACTTCAATTTAATCTCATCGTATCATTGTTTTATGATATGATATGAATAGCAATGTTCTCAAATCAATTTAGAGTACATTAATTCCCCATTATCAGTGATTTCTCCAACAATGGTGTCATTTTATATTTGAGTAGTGATGTTTCCAGTTTATTAGTCAGAATAGGCTAGGATATACTGCAGTAACAATTGACCCATCATCTCACTCTCAACACATATTCATCATAAGTAGGGTATAACTGTGCTGCAGGTTGTCTTTTCTCTGCAGCTCAGGCTGAAAGACCAATCTCTACCTGGAATATTGAGTGCCATTGAGGCCAAGAGAAAAGAAGCTTCTGCTTAGAATTGATATCCAACAGTTCAGTATGCATTTCATTGGCCAAAGCAAGTCATTTGGCCATGAGGTGGGGAGTATAATGCTCCCCTGGTAAGGAGGGAGGAAGCAGACATTTGTAAATAGTAATATCACTGAAAATAGATTTTCAATCACATTAGTAGAATTGGGGAGGGGTCATTTAGGGGTAGCTGTTATTTAGGTTCCTGGACGGAAAGGCTTTAATGCCTTTGATGCTGACTTCTTTTGTTTTAGGAAACTCACCAGGTATGGCTATTTGGTTAAGAGAATAAAAGCAAACTTCTAGTCACCTTTCTTGGAGGAAATAACAAGATTACCTTAAATTTGAATGCAGTTGTTACATGGATTGCAAGGTGATTTGAGAAATCTTTAGCTTTTGTCAAAGGTGAAAAACGGTCCCAAAGGGAGAGGTAATACCCTTGGCATGGAGTTATTTAAAAACTCAGTACCCCAGATTAGGGGTTGGCAACTACAGCTCACAGACCAAACCTGGTCAGCAACCTGTTTTTATTAATAAAGTTTAATTGGAACATAGCCATGGCCATTTATTTGCAGATTGTCTATGGCTGCTTTCATGCTGCAATGGCAGAGTTGAATTGTTGTGACAGAGATTGCAAGGCATGCAAAACCCATAATAGTTATGATCTGGCCTTTACAGAAAAGATTTTTTGACCCCTGACTTAGGTTAAAGGTTATTATGATCATTATCTGAGCCATGAACTTACTCATTCATTAAATAATTGCATGCATATATTTACTATTATATGTATGATTCTGTGCAAGATGCTGAGGTGTATTGATGAGCAAAATAGAGTCCTGCCTTTAAGTAAATATTATCCTAGTGGGAAAAACAGACCTTAAACAAATTATCCCTTGAATGAATGGAAAATTTCATACTAAGTAATGTGAGCCAAAACATAAGAGCTCACAAAACCATAGAACAAAAGGAAACAAATTTAGATAGGAAGTTCAACCATGTCTTCCTAAAAGATATGATACTAGAGCTGAGATTTAATTTGAGTTAACTGACTTAACTAAGTGAAAAGAAAAACACATGCAAAGTTCCTGGGGGAGAGGGAGAATGCCACATAGGAGGAGATGAAAGACATTTCATATTCCTAGCAAGAAAGCATGGACTATATTGGTACTAAGGTAGATGAAGAAAAATGGATGAGTTCTAAGAGATATTTAGGTGGTAAATCATCAGGACCTGGCCAGGGAAAGCAGGCAGGCTTAACTGAAAGATGATTTGCCTACCCAGCTGGATAGTGGATGCAATAGGAACATGAAGAGAACCAGGGAAAAGGGTTTCTAAAGAGCATACGTTTGTTCAAGGACATGTTGAACATCCCAGTGAAGATGGGAATTGGGGTTTAAATCTCAGAGGGAGGTTGAGGTGATGGATAATTTGAGTGTTGTCAGCACAGATGAGAGTGGGTATGGAAAATATATACCAAGAGAAGGGCCTTGGGACTAAGTCTTGAGAACCCTCAATAAATAATAGCTGGGTTGAAGAAGATGAGAGGTCCAGAGCAAACCAGAAGAACATTGTTGCACAGAACCAGTGGAAGAGAGTGTCTGAGGAGGAGGAAGTAGCACTCAGATGTGCTTAAAGGGACCAGTGGCAATAAATCTCTCTCCTGACTTATCACCCTGAGAAATTACAAGTAGATGTCAATGACAGCACCATGAATAAGCCACAGCAAGGAGTGGGATTTTCAGAAGACTGATATAGCAACTTAACTTAAGTTTTAAGCAACTTCAGTTTGTGGTAATTTGTTACAGCAGCCATAAGAATCTAATACTCTTGCCAACCCACATCTTTACGGAGCTAACCTCTACATTACTATGCCACTTCTTCAGGAAATTCCTTCCTGATATCCCTTGTCAGCTCAGATCCTACCTCCCATTATATATTCTCAAACTATCCAGGGCTTTTCCTTTAGAGCAACTGTCAGACTTGGAAATCAAGTATTTGTGTGATTACTTGATTACTGTGTGCTCCCATACTGCCTGTACAGCTACATTGGGGCAAGGTCATGGTTTGTCCTTGGCACTGTATGAATGAATGAATAAGTACTGTGGAGGTCATGGTGATGATTAATTTGGGTACTAAAGAACATGAGGTTTAGAAATGGGAGTAGAAGGAGGCAGTTTATATTTTGTATTTTCAGATCCATTTTTGTTTTAATCCTCTACCTTAAGCAATGGTCTCAAGCATGAAGTAATAAGTATGACCTCTTTTTCTCACTCCCGACAGAAAATGTACAGATTTAGAAGTAGGGGGCTTAGAGTACTTGCCTCTATACATACATGTTTTGAGCTGGGTTGACAGTGGTGAGGTGCAGTCCAGAGATAATGCTTTACCTGTCACTCTCCAACTTCAAAATTGGAAATTCACTTTGTGCTGCAAAACATAACAAACTATAATTTTTGGGTGATTAAAGAAATTAAAACATCGACTTATTGTCCAATTGTTTACCAGAGAGCTCAGTTGCTAGCAACAAACCAACTCTGCTTGGTTTAAACAAAAAAGTAAAAACAAAAACAGTTTTTATGCTAATCTCCAGAAAACCTGGGAAGGATGGAGAAGCAGGACCAGAAAATGGATGGAAGCTAAAAGAAGCCATGCAGCAGCCCAGGCTAAACTTGGAGTGACATTGCTCCTGCCCTGCTGAGCACAGATGCTGCAGCATGCATTGCCACCACCCCTGGCTCTGTCCCCATTCCCTTGGACACCACTCTTGGCACGACAGCCCTTTCTGCCCCTAGAAACTAGATGTCCATACCACTGCATGTGTTGCGGCCAAAATGAACAAGCCTCTGCTCCTTCTGTGCTTCACTGACTACATTCCAAATCTTGAGACACTATGGGCTGACCCAGGTCACGTGCCTATGCCCCTGCTGCAAGGGAAGCTGGGAAAATGAGCAGCCAGTCTCTTTAGCTTCTATAATGAGAGGAGGGTTCTGCCTTCCAGCAAGGTTTAATTTTGGAAAGAAGTTCAGGCAAGAATGAATTTTAAAAGAGGTTTAAAGTCATCTTTGTATAAACACAAGACAGTGTAGGGTTTAAACAGGGGTACTTAACTTCTATTCCATGGACCTTTTCGCCAGTCAGGTGAAAACCAGAGCCCCCTTACTAAGTCCACACTGTACTGTGTATTATTTAATAAATATATCACACCCGTACCAACACATCCCACAAGAATAATGTTTTTTTGAATTTCAGTTCAAGCTCATGGACCCCTGGTTAAGAACCTCTGGTTTAAAAACTCCCATTCTAAAGCCAAACAGCCTCGATTTAAATTCTTATTCTCTGACCATGAGCAACGTATTTAACTTCTACACACAAGTAAAGTGCTGAGGCAGTGCATGGCTCTCAAATATTACAGATTATTTTGTAATATAAGATGTAGGCATATCTCATGCTTTTGGAGTCAGTTTTTCTTTGAGGGAGAGATTATGTTACGTCTATTATGTTGGCTTTAAGGGGAACTGGTACTATTAATATACTCAAACTGGGCCCCACGTTATTTTTAATCCTACCTGAATATTTTGGTCAGCAGCATATAAAAGAGATCTATCGAGCTGCCTGATCTATGTAAGTTTATTTTTGTTAACCCAAGTGTTTAATAAACTCATCCCCATCCTGGGCATTGCTTTAAATACTTCATTGACTGTAACAAAGCTGTTCTTTTCTTCCTGGCTAAAGTGGCCATATAAACTATAATTAAGCACTAATTACTGGCTCTTTTGGTCACATAAGAGAAAGCAGAGTATATTATATAACTCCCAGAATAAGCCATTGGAGATTTTTGTCGTCAGAAAATATGATAAACAAAATGAAACATTGCAATGAAAACAAGTGTTTTCTTTTTCTTCTTTTTCTTCTTTTCCTTCAGTTTCTGTGCTGTGGCTATTGACCCCATACATTATTTTTATATTTTGTGAAAAATAATCATAACAGGAAAATAATCCTTTAATTCATGACTCATTTCTTCCCAGTGACCAAAACTGTGAGGCTCTGCCTGATGAATAAGGATAGAATAGAAAGCCTGCCTCAGTTCTTTCTATTTGAGAACACTCAATAGTAAATTAGCCCACTGCATAAAAGGAAGTTTGAAAATCATTCTTTGGTTTGAAGATATTGTGGAAAGATACAACATGCATTTTCACCAGAAGCTTTCTTTGGAGGGGACTATATGATTTGAGAGGCAGAGAAGTGTGGCTTATTTTAAAGACTCATACATAGTCACACACACACACACACACACACACACACACACGCACATGTAACAGGGCCACCTCCATGGCCTTGCAGGCAGCTTGCAAACATCTCTGTGATTTCACCTGGCTACTTGTCAGAAAATATGTCCTGACCACAGCCGTGTGCATACTTTACAGGAGCTTAGCATAGAAAGGACGTATTTAACAGTTTATAACTGTCTTGGTGACAGCAAGTTCTAATTTAAAACTCCTGTGTAATACTTGTTAGGAAGTTTTAATATCAAAAGGGCAGCCAAGGTCTTCCATGAAAAATTTCTAGACAGTGAAAGAAACTAATCCTTTTTAGTGATGTTTAGCTTTTTTCTGCAGTAGCCGATCTTGATTTCATATTTTATATCCATGCTTTGTTTATGAAACTTTCTTCTTTAAAGACCAGAAAGAAAATAGAAAGTAAAAATGGCAATATTCTATAATAAATGTCTAAAGTGAAATTAAAGTAGGATATAAAAGATATCACTAAAATTTTAGGGTGTGTTTTATTTTAAAGCTGTTTTGTTTTCTCGATGGTGGTCTGATGGATTGTATTCTTTTCACTATGGGTAAGCATTGGAATCACCCTGGATTTGCATCCTTTGTAAAAGAATCAGCACTCCCCATCTTCCCAGCTCCTCTCCTAGGAGATAAATGACCCCCACCCTCACACCTTCACTTTGTGCTTGTGACAGTGACTTCGGGAATGTGGTCACAGGTGAGGACAAGTAACTGCTACCCAGTTGACCAATGGCCACTCATCTAGTTGTCTTGGTGTGGTACTGACTTGCACATCACAAGAATGAAGGAGTGTGATAGCTGTAAACCATGATGTAAACCATTTACCATGGTTGGTAGCTATGTTTCAATATTTGAACATCAGTTGTAACAAACGTACCATCCACATATAAAATGTTATTAATAGGGGAAGGGGGGAAAGGGAGAGGATGTTGGATATACGGGAGCCCCTGTATTTGGTACTTGACTTTTCTGTAACTTAAAACTTCTTTGAGGACCAAATGGAAAAAAGAAAGTAAGACACTGGGGGAATAAATGGAAAAAAATGTCACTGTACATATAGGACAGCAGATCTGATAAAAGGCAAAATGTCAAAAAAAATTTTAAATATATTTTCATTATTTTTTATCAGCCCAAATCTTTATTTTTTGTATTTTATTTATTATTTTTAAAACTATCATTATTATTTCATTTTCTTATTATTTGTATTTGGCTATCTTATTGGTTTCATATTTGAAGAGGTTTTGGATCACAGAAGGGTTACAACTGTGGCAGGGGAGGATCACTGGTGCAGGGTATCAGTGACAGGGGATACATGGGAGGAAGTTTACCTGGCCATTCATATAAGGTATATAAATGTGTTCAAATGTTCATGGGACATTGTCACAGTGTGTGGAGATTCACACAATAACCAAAGGAATATCAAATTTCCATCCTGGGGAGCTCTTCCACATCCTCTAATGGATCAGCAAGAATCCCCTGAGTACAGGGGCAATGACTAGTGAAGGAAGATGTTCTGTTGACAGGCCCTTGATATTGATGACTGTGTATATGAACCTTTACTTTTGAAACTTAGCCTAGAATTGTAGCCTAGAATTATCTCCCAAGAGCCTCCTTGTTGCTCAAATGCGGCCTCTCTCTAAGCCGAGCTCAGCGTATAAATACATTACTTTCCCCCCAGTGTAGGACATGACTCCTGGGTATGAGCCTCTCTGGCACTGAGGGATTACTACCAAGCACCAACTAACAATGCAAGTGGAAAAAGACCTTGACCAAAAGGGAGAAAAGGCAAAGACAAATGAGTTTATGTGGCAAAGAGACTTCAAAGTGAGTCAGGAGATCATTCCAGAAGTAATGCTTATGCATGTCTCAGCAGGATCTCATTGACTGCCAAAGTAGATACGACCCCAAATAGCAAGGCTTCTGAGGGCTTTGGAGACATGTAGACACTATAGGCAGGGCAGATAGCTCAGGAGTTTGGTGCCTTGCCAGTGGATACTACTTTAGAATTTATGCTTCCCAGAGTGACAGAATTGGACTCAGTTGTGGTTTCCCTACACATGGCTCTTTTGTCCTTCCATTTGAACCTATAATTAGTAGTAGAGTTGGTAGGTATATGTCCAAGAGACTTAAATCTTTGGGCTGTCCATGTGTCTGCTGGGCCCTGAATCTCAATGGAGTTGCAATACCTACTCTCCAGTTGATTGGTCTCACGCAGGACAATTAACATGGAGGTGATGATGGGCAATTACCATACCAAGGAACCAAGAGAGTGGACAACTGCAAGCAAGAGAGTCCCATTCATTGACCCTATGGGATTGCAGCCCCATCTCAATTAGAGGTGGAGTGGACATCACCATCTCAGAATCCTCAGGATTGGGGAATGAACTATGGACTTTGACTTACTGGTATTCTACTGTAGACTTATTGTGATTCTAGCAATGGAATAAATTTTATCATTGATGTAGAGGCACTGGCCACTTGAGGTTTTCAGGGCAGGGAGAGGGATAAACAGGTGTAATATGGGACATTTCTGGGACTTGGGAATTGTCCTGAATGACATTGCTATGACAGATACAAGCCATTATAAATCTTGCCATAACTTACAGAATTGGGTGGGAGAGACTGTCAACTACAATATAAACTTTAATCCACGCTTAGTGGCAATGCTCTAAAATGTGTTCATTAATTGCAATGAATGTACTTCACTAATGAAAGATGTTGTTAATGTGGGAAAATGTGGGAGGTATGGGGAGCAGGGTGAATGGGAATCCCCTATATTTTTTATGTGACATTTGTATAATCTAAGTACCTTAAAAAAATCAGTGTTATAGCTTCTTCCATAGTTGTCTTTTTGTAAAATCTGTTTTTCTTTATTAAGTGTACATATATCTACATATGCAGAAACACAAATGTATGTATATGTGAATATACTTTAATCTATATAACTATAACTTTGTGTGGGGATAACGAGACACCATTCCACCTCATTGGGGGGTTTTGAAGAATTGTTGTAATTTTTACCTATACTGGTGAAAATAACAAGTGAAAATGGTCAAAATCCTAGAAAATGATTTTCCAGAATGCTTCTTGGTTTTTCAGTAATCTCAAATTACTTGATACTTGGCTGAATATTAGTGTTCTCTAAAATAACTTACCTGGGCAAATATAACAGGACTATAAATAGGTTGTTATCTACAAAGTTTGTTTAGAATATGGGAGGAAAAGCTACGACTATTAAAGAATATTATGTATTAACTGTTCCTTTAGCAATTTCATGGCATTCTGGTTTTTAAGAGTAAAATATGGCTCTCTGATTTCTTTATCTATTTTAGCTGGTGCCCTGTATGCATTTCCTATATGAGCTGTCGCAAATCTTTGGAAATAAGTTTGTGTATGTGGGTGGCAAGATTGCTGGAAAGAGGAGTCATAAATAAATAATATCTGATTTGCATGGTATATTTTAATTTTTTAGAGAATGCAGTTGATATCACATTAGTTCAATGGATTAAAAGGGTGGCATGCATTGATAGGATTATCATTTCTTTTTCTCAAAATAATGAAAAATGGGAATAATCTTTAATAATAATGAGTTTGCGTTTAAAAGCATTATTGATTTTTGTTAAGCCAAGACAGTGCATTTCTTTATAATTCATGCTTTACTAAGATTTATTAACAAATATAGTAGAAAATGGATTTTCCCGATGCCTATTAGTAGGTGATTGTCAGTCCAGAAGCACGTTGCCTTTAGTGGTTTGATTTCAGAGAAACCATGATGAGGTTTTCAACCAAGTCATGAGTAGTGAGCATCTGAAAAATTAAACAAGGAATCTTTTGGCTATTCTATTCATTGGCAAAAATTTCAGAAATGTGAACCATGCCTTTTGTTAAAGTCCACTCATAAAGTCCTTATGGCCATGTGTTCACTATGTGGTAATGAAACTTGGGGCTCCGGGGTTGGGCATCACCTTCTCCTTTATTCACCTGCTCTTCTGCCCTCACTACTTTCTTGCCTCCTTTGACCTCACAGCATGCTAATCAGGCAGCTTGTTCTCAGACTCCCCTGTGTAATAAGTCGTTTAATAAACACATTTTCCATGAGGTTTGAGCAACTTCATACAGGACTTCTCCCATGTGTGACTAAAAGATTGCAGGATCAGAGACACATCTGTTCAAATAAAGACATCACTAGTGATGGGATCCCCTCACATTGTAGTACCTGAAGGCAATCATTGCCTTCTCACCTGGGCAAAATACAAATGGAGCATCTCCGACCCCAAGGCACTTTTTTTCCAGTGTTAGAAATTACAGTTCATGGCATATAAACAAAAACATCTTCAGCTTGTGTCTTAGGGCTTCCAAAGCCTGGACCCATCATATCTTCCCAGCATTATATTTTCCATTGTTCCTAATATAATATTTTCCTCCCACATAAATTGTCCTACTCCCTGGACACTGAATATTTTCTCTTTCTCCACATATGACTGAAGATGTTCTCTGTCCTCAGCTGCCATTTCTTCATCTACTGCTCTGGAGTTTGTCATCCTGCATGGTTTTGAAGCCATCCTTGGTGACATGATAACTCTCTGTATACTGAATTATTTCCAAACTCACCACATGCATCATTTGACACAATTACTGTAACTCACTGACAAGGGCCTGTCCTGCTGCTTTTCTACTCCAACCTGCTGGGGTAAGTCCCACCATTTCCTCTGTAATGACCTGTATTAGTCAGCCAAAGGGGTGCTGATGCAAAATACCAGAAATCTGTTGGCTCTTATAAAGGGTATTTATTTGGAGCAAAAGCTTACAGTTACCAGGCCATGAAGCATAAGTTACTTCCCTCACCAAAGTCTATTGCCACATGTTGGAGCAAAATGGCTGCCAATGTCTATGAGGGTCCAGGCTTCCTGGGCTCCTCTCTTCCTGGGGCTCCGGTTCTCTCTGGGCTCAGCTGCAGCACTTTCTCCACAAGGCCAGCTGTAGACTATCAGGTGAGAAGTTCTGTCTCTCTCCCTGAGGCCTCTGCCTGTATTTAATGAAGACTTCTCTCCTTCCTCACGTATCTGCGTCTCTTGCGTGTTTACTTCCTGGGCTCCAGGATCAAAACTCCAGTATCTAAACTCCAAAATCAAAACTCCAACTCTGTCCTTTGCCATGTCTTTTATCTGTGATTCCCCACCCACCAAGGGGTGGGGACTCAATACCCTATTGATGTGGCTCAATCAAAGCCCTAATCATAATTTAATCATGCCCAGAGGAACAGACCAGTTTACAAACATAATCTAACATTACTTCTTGGAATTCATAAATAATGCCAAACTGCTACATGACCTAAGCACCTTGCCTATGGTAAAGGATAAATCCTCTTTAGGAACTGAATCATTGGTTGAAGAGTCATGGGATGAAGAGGGAGAGGGAATTAGCATGTTTGAGCACTCACTATTTTCAAGAGAAAAAAAGTTAAATATTTCACATATGTCTTGTTATATTCTCCCAACAGCTCTGGGAATGGTAATCTTCCTCCCAATTTATGTATTAGAACAATGAGGCTCCAAGTTGGGACCGTGCCTAAAGTCAGCCCGCTAGAGAGAAGTGGACTACACAATCCAATCAGTGCCACTGTTATGCTCACCACTGAAAAACACAGCTTTCTGGATTAAACAATGCATAAGGCAGTGCTTTGTTCACTGTTGCTGACTTACAGTCAATTCTGCATGGAGAGGCCAGAATAATGTTGGTAAAATTATTACCAAATAAATTAGATGACAGCACACACAGGTACACAACCCACCAATGACTCATATCCCGCTCAGAACAAAAAATCCCAATTTCTTAACCCGGCTTACAACTCCTGGCATTGACTGGCTTTTGAACACCCTATAACCCATGTCTTAGCTGTTTGATTTCATCTCCTCCTATGTCAGCTCT
>PVKH010017072.1:0-15529 GCA_004027955.1 Chaetophractus vellerosus | reverse complement strand
TGTAAAAGGCGTGTGGGCCACCAGGCCCCATGCGCAGGTGTGTCTCCAGGCCTTGTGAGTGTGTGAGCCTCCCAGGCCCCATGAGTCACGCAGCAAGATGATGTAACAGGAGAGTGACACAAGGGAGAGCCAAGACAAGACGTGCCAAAAAAAAACATGAACTAAGGTGGTGCAGTCAGTAGGACTCCTCTCACCCACATTGGAGTTTCCACGGATCGAATCCCAGTGAAGACAGGAGGAGAAGTATGAGCAGAGAGGGCAGGAAACAGACACAGAGAGTTGCCCATCGAATGGACATAACAACAGCAAAAATGGGGCAGGTGGGGAAGGGGTTAAAAATGGATAAAAGTAAGTAAGTAAATAAATAAATCCTTAAAAAAAAAGGTATACAGGAGTAAGATAAGGTCTATAGTTAGTAGCAATACTTTGATTATTCTCTTTCATGATTTGTTAACAAATGTTTCTCAACAATGCAAAGTATTTGTGGTGGGGTGATATGTGGGAGCCCTATATGATGCTATGCATGTTTGTTTTGTAAGTTCACAATGTTTCCTGAACACTTATAGTTTATATATGTCCATGTATGAATGACATACTTCAATAAATTGTTTTTTAAAAAAAGTATTTCTTATTTATCTACTTGCCTTTGTACCCTCATTTTGATTGGAAGTCTTCTCATTCTATCTATCTTTTACAGCTGATCGGCATTTTTCTGATAGATATTAAGTATGGCTTTTATCTTTAACATTTCCCATAGATATAATGATACTTCTCTAGAGGTATAGATTGATATATAAATTTAATATGTAAGTCCTTCAATTCTTGAAAATTCTCACCAATTATTTCTCTAAACATAATTTCTCTGGCATTCTGTTCATTCTTTGATATATGACTAAAATGTTTTATATACATGAAAAATATATAGAAAATAGCATGTGACAAAGCTAATGAAGTAGAATAAACAAAGAGATAAATACAATTCAGGAAATGTATGGAATGAAAGAGAAACCCAAAATATTACAACAATAAATTTGAATTCTTAAAAATTTCAAAGAAAATTAAAAACTAACAGAATTAAGTCACAAAGTGGAAGAAAACTGATTTTTTTGAACTGTGAATTTTCTGAAAATATTTTAAATTATTATTTATTTATTTTTCACTGTTAACATTCTCAACACTTAGAACCCTGCCTGTCATATCATGTGGCTCAACAAATATTTGATCAATAACTGAACTGATTTTTGCAGAGAAAACTAGAAAGACAAACATACACACAGAAATCCCCTTTAACCTTAGTTCTCAAGAGGATGGCAAATAAGCATCTTTCAATTTTTAAATATTTCACTTATATGCATTTTAAACTGTTCTCTTGCACAAATAGAAAGTATTCTTTCCAATTTTTTGAAGCCACTATAAGCATGATTTCAAAACCCAAGTAATATAAGACCAGGCAACCAAAGAGCAAAATAGAATCTTACTCTGAAATAATAATAACAATAATTTATACTGAGTTACAAAGATGAAGGCAAAATTCCCAAATAAAATATTTAAGAAGTCATATCCAGCTGCAAGGTATGAAAAACATTCTATGATGTTAGATAAGTTAGATACATCCATATTATAAACTTGGTAATGTAATTTAACTTAAAAAATAGGATAATGAGAAAATTCAATACTATTAGATGATAAAATATGATTATTTTCTTAAAGCAAAATTAATCTTCTGATTAAATATGACTTAAGGAGACTCATCAATACTTACTCAAGCAAACATGTCTTCTCCATCAGCCAAGAGAAAACAAAGAAGGTTTGGTTTCATGTGAGGAGAAGGGGTGCTCTAAATCTGCAATTTAAAATGTATTCACCAATAAAATCCATAGTTAAGCCAGTGTCTCAAGTCACAAACTTTAAATGTAGGCAAAACAATAAAAAACACATAACTCAGAAGCAGAGTGACTTGGTTTATAACCTGTTTCTTACACTGAAGTGTATAATCCTAGGAAACTTCAACTCATCAGCTTCTCCTATATTTGAAAGGGGAATAAAATAATATAACTAATGATAGATGTATGCATTACATACATTAGTTTATATAATTAATATTTATATGAATATATCTCACCTCTAAGATATTATTTTTAATATTGCTGGAGCAAGGCCTAATTTGTAAGCTAAGTAAGAAGGATTTTTCTAAATTAAGAGAAGAGAGAGCAGTGGGATACAGCGGCTGCAGGGACGCCGGGCTCCAGCGCATCTTCTCCACGCCTCTCCGTGGGCGGCGCCGCCAGCTGTGGCAGCTCCTCCTTGACCTGGCGCTGGATTCTACAGACTCCTGGGGACACCGAGAACGGGCGGGAGCACTAGGGCAAGCCAGCGGGTGAGCATTTCGGCGCCTGCGCAGAGCAACTCAGAAGATAAAATAACAGTCCACTTTATACACCGTGATGGTGAAACATTAGCCACCCAAAGAAAAAGCTGGTGACTCCCTGGTAGATGTTGTGGTTCAAAATAATCTAGATATTGATAGTTTTGGTGCATGTGAGGGAACCTTAGCCTGCCCTGTCATCTCATCTTTGAAGAGTACATATTTGAGAAGTTAGAAGCAATCACTGATGAGAATGATAGGCTTGATCTGGCCTATGGACTAGCAAGCAAATCATGGTTGGACTGCCAAATCTGTTTGGCAAAGTCTGTGGACAATAGGAGTACCTGAAGCAGTGGCCGATGGCAGACAGTCCATTGATATGGGCACAAACTCCTAAGGTAGAATACATAGGAACATTTTCATGAAATTTTACGTATTTTTATAATGATTACTTCTTAATATAAACAAATGAGGCCATGGATGAATGGATTTATTGTTATAACTAGATTTAATATTTTAGTTTGCCTTTATAACTACTGAATTTTGTAGTTTTGAAAGTATGCAATCTTTATTTTGGTTAAATTGTAAAAATGTCAACAAATGTTAGAAAATAGTTTATATGATAAAAACTAACATTTTACCTTCCATTTGTTTAATGACATTAGCAAAATGTTTTCATATAAATTTTGTCTGCTTACCTATAAGGTAGATTAAAAAATTGTGATTATCCTTGTTTGATCTGGGTGAAAGCAGGAATATAAAATGACTTGTCTAGGGCCACACAACTAATTAGAAGATCTGGTAGTAGAACTCACATCTTGTCACTGCAAGTTAAAAGTTCATACTGAAACTGTAAAAATTATGTATATTTTACTTATAGCAGTAATTAAATGTGAATGTGAATGGACAAATTATTTAATTGCTTACCGAACAATTTAAAAGAGTTATTAACCTTATAAAGAAATATTTCAAAATTTGAGTCATTGAGAAATAAAGTCTGACCATAGCCAGTATAGCACTATAAAAGCAGTTTGATTTTTTTCTCACAATACTAGAGGAATAAGCCAAACCTTAGATGTCTTTATTCTTTTCCCTTCTAAACAGAATAGTGAATCTTTGTAATCTTTTAAAAAATAGTGGTGAATGGTACATCTCCGTCTGTAGTAGAACAGGAATCTTATGAATTAGGTTTTCCTTGTCCTGAGCCAGAGAAGGAAACGACCAGGCTGCTGCATTGCACAGGCCCAGGGGGCGCCATTTCCTTAAATGAAGCTGAAGTTGCACAGCAGTATGCATAAGTTCCAGAAGCGAGGGAATGATTTTGCATACCACAAATTAACAATTACAAATGGAAAATATTTACATTATTATTTTTACTAAAAATGAATTTGTATAAGTTGATAGAGGGATTGACAGTTTGCTTTTTGGAAGTATAGTAAAACTAGGACTAATTGTGAGAAAGATCAGAACAAATTAGTGAAAAAATGTAAACTATAAGGCAACTGAATTAGCTTCAAGTACTTTATGCTGTGTGATCATTTTTACAAATGTTTCTCGAGTATATTTGGCATAGGCAGTCTTTTATGCCTATGCATAAAACAAGACAAGAAATACCCTCAGGCAGCTTACTTTTATCAGCAAAAGTTAAAACATAGGCAAATAATTTGCTTGAACTAAAATGACCAATTTTCCAAATAAGAATACTTTTAAAGCAATTCATATGTAAATCATGATTAGGAAGAAATTGAGACTTCTAATGTTCATCAGGTATTTAATAATTATCGTGTGCCTTCTGTGTGTTGAGCGCTTCAAAATAATGTGTTCTCTTAAGGAGCTTAAATATTCCTTCTATATTCTCACATGGATTATCTAAACTTTCCTTCCCAGAGTTACATGGTTTTAGATTTTAAATTAGAAAAGTTCAAATTAATGAAGTTGGATTGCATTATTTAAATAAAACCTACTAAAATAAAAAAAGAGAAAAGAAAACAGAGTAGAATGAGGTATGAAGGTTGTATGTGGTTAGTCATAAAAGTGCCAGCAATGCAAACAGACAAACCATACCATATTATTCTGTTATTACTTTCAATATAGCAATCTTTGATGTTTCTTGTTAGTTTTTAATTTTGATTTTAATGGTTGGTGATAGACTTTCTAATAGATTTCTGATAACTTCCTCAAACTTCCATTTACTATTATATACATGCTTTATGTTATATAATATAAAATCTTATGTTGAAAAAACATACACATGTATGTATCTCTTTATCAGTGGGTACTTTCTTGGCAGTCCTTTTTCATTTAAAGAAAGCAGTAGTCTGTGGGGCAATCAGGGCAATGTAGAGGTGCACAGACTGGCATCAAGGGCATGGTTAGCTGGGGGTGTGACTGTCATTGGAGTACCTAGCTAGGCACCAGGGAAGAGGGGACCCATAAAATGATCCAAGTTATTAGGGGGGGACATAGCCAGAGCTGGAGGTTTGAGAAGGTGAAAGGGAGGACACGTTTTGTGGGTTTTTTTTTGCCTTTTTGTCATCTAGGTACCTTTGGAGAGGTGGGCCATGAGGTGATTGATTGGTGGGCATGGATGACTGATGCAGTCTAGTAGAACAATGTAGCCTGAGACAAAGGAATTGCTTTTTTGCTTTTGATTTTGTAATAGTTTTTGTTGTTGTTCTTTTTGTTTGTTTGTTTGTTTAAATATGGGCAATTCTAAAGATTTAGAAAAAGTGGAACTAAGTGTCAAAGGAGAAATTTAACAAAAGACAAGCAAAAATAAAACCCTAGGCAAAAGAGAAGCTAATCAACAGGATAAACCCATTTGTTTAGATGCCTAGACATCATCAAAAAATTACAAACCATACTAAAAATAGAAGCTATAACCCAGTCAAAGGTACAACCGAAAAATTAGGAGAAGAGGTAGAATGTGAAATATGAAAATGAGAACATAATATATAAAAACTTATGGGATGCAGGGAAAGCAGTCCTAAGGGGGAAATTTTTAGCCCTATATACCTATATTAAAAAGAAGAAAGTGCTAGAATCAAATACCTTACTGCACATCTGGAGAAACTAGCAAAAGAACAGTGAATTAATAACAAAGCAAGCAGAAAGCAAGAAATTACAAAGATTAGAGCAGAATTAAAAGAAATTGAGAATAAAAACAATAGAGATAATTAAGAAAACATAAAGCTGTTTTTTAGAATACTAATAATATTGACAAATCCTTAGCTAGGCTAATAAAGGAAAATAAGAGAGAAGTTGCAAATAAAATCAGAAAAGAGAGAAGGGACATCACTTTTAACCCCATAGAAATAAAGAGTATCGTAAGAAGATACTATGGGAAATTGTCTTCCAACAAGTGGACATTAGGATAAAGTGTTCAAATTTTTAGAATCATATGCGAAATGTACATTTTTGATAGAAGAAATAGAAGACATCAACAGACCAATCTCAAATAATGAGATTGAATCAAACATCAAAAATCTTCAACCAAGGAAAGCACAGAACTATATTCTTCGCAGATGAATTCTGCCAATCATTCCAAAAAGAATTAACACCTATCCTCCTCATACTCTTCCAAAAAATTAAAGAGGAGGGAACATTACATAACTAATTCTATGATGCCACCATTGCCCTAATACTAAACCCACAAAAAGATGCTACAAGAAATAAAAATTACAGACCAATATCTCTAATTAAGGTAGATGCAAAAATCCTCAGCAAAATACCTGATAACCAAATCCAACAACTAATCAAAGTAATTATATATCATGAACAAGTGGGTTTTATTCAAGGTATGAAAGGATGGTTCAACAAAAGAAAATAATTTATAATGCACCAAATTAACCAATTGAAGGAGAAAATTTGCATGATCATTTCTATTGATGTAGAATAAGCATTCAGGAAAATTCAGCATACTTTCTTGATAAAAAAACACTTTGAAGTAAAGAAATAGAAAGAAACCCATTCCACATATATGAAAAACCCACACCTAACATCTTAATACAAATTCTATAGGCTTTCCCTCTAAGATCTGGAACAAGACAAGGATGACCACTTTCACCACACTTATTCAAAGTTCTTGCTAGAGCACTTAGGCAAGGAAAAGAAATATAAGGTATCCAAATTGGAAAGGGAGAAGAAAAATTTCACTATTTGTAGATAGCATGATCCTATATATAGAAAATCCTGAAAAATCTACAACAAAGTTACTAGACCTGATCAACAAGTTTAAAAAATGTGGCAGGATATAAGATCAACACAGAAAAATCAGAACTGTTTCTTTACACTAATAATAAGCAATCTGAGGAGGAAATCAAGGGAAAAAATCCATTTACAATGGCAACTATAAGAATAAATTATTTAGGAATAAATACACCTAAAGATGTAAAGAACTTGTATACAGCAAACTATACAACATTGATTAAGAAATCAAAGAAGAGTTAAATAAATGAACAGATATTACATGTCCTTGGATTGGAAGAATAAATATAATTAAGATGTCAATTTTACTAAAATTGATTCACAGATTCAACACAAACCCCCAAAATGTAAAACATATTTTACAGAAATAAAAAAGTGAATTATCAAAATTATTTGGAAAGGTAAGGGGTCCCAAATGGCCAAAAACATCTTGAAAAGGAAAAACAGATTTGGAGGATTCACGCTACTTGACTTTAAAGCATACTATGGAACTAATGGTCAGAACATCATAATATTGGCACAAGGTTAGACAATGTTATATTGACCAAGGTAACCAAATTGAGAGTTCAGAAACAGACCTGTCAATTGATCTTCAACAAGGCTGCCAGTTCCACTCAACTGGGACAGAATGGCCTTTTCAACAAATAGTGTTTCGGGAACTGGATATCCATACCCAAAAGAAAGAAAGAGGATTTCTATTTCATGTCCTATACAAAAATTAACTCAAGATGGACCAAAGACCTAAATATAAGATCCAGGGCCATAAATATCATAGAAGATAATGAAGGAAGAATCTACATGATCTTGTGGAAGTCATAAATTTTATACCCAAAGTACAATTAATGAAAGAATAAATAAATGGGCAAAATTAAAACTTTTTACTTCAAAGGAATGTGTGAAGAAAGTGAAAAGGTAGATATTATCTTGAGTGAAATAAGCTGATACAAAAGAGGAAATAATATATGGTCTCACTAATATGAACTAAATATGATGAGTAAACTCACAAAGGTAAACTCTAGAGGATAGGTTACTAGGAAATAGGAGGTGGGTTGAGAAAGAGACATGATGCTTATTATATTTAGCATTATTAATGTGGTTAATTGTAAAAGTGTGGATATGAATATGGTTGAGAGTAATACATTATAATGAATATAACTAACAGTACTCATTTATAAATGTGATTGTCGCTGAAAGTGGTAGTCTGTGGAGGTAAATGTCAATTGAAAGGAAACAAAAAATAACTTAGAGAATGTATAGCTTAGTAATTTTGGTGGTGGTTGAAGATTGTGGTTAATAGTATAAATATAAGAATGTTTTTATTTCACCAAGTGCTAATAATATGGTGATAGTTGGCAAAATTACAACTAATGTAACTAATATTTTGCAACAATGCCAAGAAGGTCATTTTTCAATACTGACAGACAACATTAGGGGGTTATAAGGGGTTGTGGTATTTTTCCTTTTGGAGTAATGGAAACATTCTAAAATTGACTGAGGTAATGGGAGCACAACTCAGTGAAGAAAATGAGAGTCACTGAATATACACATTGAATGGAATGTACAAAGCATAGGACTGTATAACACAGTGAATCCAATGGTGGATGATGTACTATGGTTAATAGAACAAATATAAGAATGTTTTCTCCCGAACAATAACAAATACATAATGCTAATATAAAGTATTAATAATTGGGTGGGTTGGGGGAAAAATACACCAAATATAAAGTATAGACTATAGTTAGTAGTAATATTTTGATGATGCTCTTTCATAGTTTGTAACAAATGTTTCACAACAATGCGGTGTTGGTGGTGGGGAAAATGTATTGGAGACTTGTATGATGATAGGCATGTTTGTTTTGTAAATTCACAAATTTTACTATACATTTATGGTTTATGTTTGTTCACATATGAATGATGTATTTTAATAAAATTTTATTAAATAAAAGCAGCCTACTCAATGGGAGAAAATATTTGGGAACCACATATCTGGTAAGGGTCTCATGCCCAGCATACATAAAGAAATCCTACACTCAATAATAAAAATGAAAACAGCCTGCTTAAACAAATGCTCAAGACTTGAACACTTTTACAAAGAAGATATATAGATGACTAAAAAGCATGTGAAAATATGGTCAACATCACTAGCTATTAGAGAAATGAAAATCAAAACTACAATGAGGTATAATTTCACATCTACTAGACTGGCTTCTCTAAAAAAATAACAGAAAATTACAAGTGTTGGAGAGCATGTGGAGAAATAGGAACACCCATTCATTGTTGGTGGGAATGTAGAACAGTGCAGCCACTCTGGAGGACAGTTTAACAGTTCCTCAGGAAGCTAAGTAAAGAAATGCCATACTATCAGGCAATTCCACTGCTAGGTATATAGCCAGAAGAATTGAAAGCAAGTGTCCTGGTTTTTCTTTTGTGGACCCAAGAAAATTGTGTTCTTAAACGAACCCATTCCTATGCTTGTAAACTCAGTGTAGATGGGACCTTTTGATTAGATTCTGTTAAAGGACCTTAATTAAATCACATATGATTATATTGCTTTAGGGCTTTTGGTTGGACTACATCAGTGAGGCATAACCCAGGTTAGGCCTCTGCCACCTTGTTGGGTCTTATGTAAACTGAGAACATACAGAAAGAAAGGGGACATGAAGGAAGGAAGCTTCCATTTGACCATGCCATGTGAGAGAGAGGACTTCAGGTTCACCTATATCTGCAAAAAGACAGAGAAGCCCAAAGGGACTGAGAGTATAGCCAAAGCTGATAGAGACAATAGTCCTGGACGAGAAGGCAGACAGACAATGACAGACCCATAATCTTGCCTTGCCATGTGGCAGGACATCAGGTTCTGTTAGCGGCTGACCCATGTTAAGAAAGCATCTCTGATGAGGCCTTGTTTTGTATATTGTTGCAGCCTCAGCACTGTAAGCTTTTACCCCAAATAAATCCCCTTTATAAAAGATACACCATTTTGTACTGTCAGCTTGTGGCAAATTAAGATATAGGGAAATGAACAGATATATGCATACTAATGTTCATAGTGGCATTTTTCACAATTGCCTAAAGATGGAAGCAACCCAAGTGTCCATCAAAAGATGATTGGATAAACAAAATGTAGTATATATGTAGGATGGGATATTATTCAGCTGTAAGAAGGAATGAAGTATTGAAATGTGACAGTATGGATTGATCTCAAAGACCTTATGTTGACTGAAATAAGCCAGACACAAAAGGATAGATACTGCATGATCTCAATGATATGAACTAAGAATAGTGAGCAGACTTGTGGAGGTAAAGTCTGGAAGAGAGGTTACCAGGAAACAGAAGGAGAGTAGCCATTGATGAGCCAACGCTTAATCTGTGCAGAATTTATAATTAGGTTGATTGTAACAGTTTGGAAATAGATGGCAGCCACATGAATATAAACAACCATACTGAAGGGTGAGTGTGAATGTGCTTAAATGGGGAAGTTAGAGGGTGTCCATAATGCTAAAAGGAAAGCTAAGTGACTGTATAACTCGGTGAACTCTAGGTTGGCCGAGGATTCTGGTTAAGTATACAAATATAAGAATGTTCTTTTAAGATCTATAACTAAGGTACATCACTAGTATAGGGTGCTGATAGTGGGGTGATATATGGGAAAAAATGGACCTAAACTACACTTCTATGGTATATGAATGTATTCATGTTGTCATAGGTGTTTTCTCAATAGATAGAGGCCCACACAGTAGCTAACAAAATATTAAACGCCCATCCTATGGAAACCATGCCACTTTCACAAATAAAATGTCAAAAATATCTAGAATATATAAGCTATGCTAAGCAAACAAAACAGGTCTATAGGCCAAGCCCTCAATTTTAGTGCTTGTACTTATGAACCTTATCACAGTAAAAATGAAACAGCCGAATTATAAGTAATGCCTAACAATTACCTTTTGAAAACATCCTTGTTACTCAAATGTAGCCTCTTTTTAAGCCAAACTCAGCAAATAAACACATTACCTTATACCCAACCTGGGACCTAATTCCCAGGCTTGGGTTTCCCTGGCACTGAGGGATTATTACCAACTCTTAACAAGCAATGCATTTCAAAAAAGACCTTGACAAAAGAGAGAACATTAAATTTTTAAAAAATTATGGCTAAGTGATTGCAAAGTGAGTTGGGAGGTCATTCCAAAGGTTATTTTTATGCAGGTCTTAGGGAGATTTCACTAACTGCCTCAGTATACAAAGCCTTGAACAAGGAGCACAAGAGTGCTCCTGAGGGCTCTAGGGACATTGAGACACCAGAGGAAAGGCACAGAGTCTCATGAAGACACCACCACTTTGACAGGCCCTGTTTGGGAATATATGGTAATCTATTTCCTCAATATAGCAAAGTTATACTCATTTATAGTACACTTACTCATGATTCTTCTACTCCTTTTATTTGAACATGTAATTTTAAAACTATCTCTCAAATACTTAAATCTTTGCATTGTTTTATATTCTGGTTCATCCCTGAATCCCGTAAGAGTTGTGGCTAACCCTGGACAACCGACAAAATGATAATGATGGACAGGTCCCAGCCCCTAAAACAAGGAGGATCAACAACTGCAAACAAAACAATTCCTTCCATCTGCCCCACCATATCTAAGTTCCCTCTCAGCCTGAAGAATTTAGAGCACATACCTCCCTAAATTCCTCAAGATTGAGGAATGAACAAACTTAAGTGTGGAGTATAAATATAGACAAAAATAGATTTATTTTAATTGTTGTTATTGTTTTGTGTAAATGAAAGAACTTCTAAAATTGATATAAAGATAGTGGATGCCAGGGGTTTAGATGAGTGGGTAGGGATGAGTAGGCAGAATACAAGGTATATTTAGGGCAGTGAAATTGTCCTGTACAATACTGCAATGATAGACACATGACATTATACACTTTTTTTTTGTTACATATACCTCCCCTTTCTGCTTGCTCTTGCTGTGTGTTCATTTTTTGTGTGTTTGTGTTCTTCTATGTCTGCTTTGTCTCCTTCCACTGCAGCAATGTGCTGAGTCAGCTCACTGTGCAGGCTGCTTGCCCCACTTGTGGGAGGCTGTGCTTCCATTCCTGGGGAGCTTTTTGCTCCATTCGCAGGCGGCTTTGCTCCTTTCACAGGCAGCTCGCCCTGCCCGTGGTGGCTTTTTGCCCTGCCCATGGTGGCTTTGCCTTCTCAGGCAGTCTTCACTCTCAGAGAGGTCCTTGGGAACTGAACCCAGGGCCTCCCATGTGGTGTACCAGCGCCCTATCCACTGGGCTATAGCCGGCCCCCATTAAACACTTTTAAAGCATATAAAATTTTGCAGCACAAAGAGTAAACCAAAATATGAACTATAGACTTTGGTTAGTAGCAATCAATTGGTTCAACAAATGCACCATATGAATGTAAGCTGTAACTAATAGGGGAAACTATATGTATGGGTATATGGGTTATATTGGATTTCCCAATATTTTCAGTGTAATTTTTCTGTAATTCTAAAAGTCCTCTAGGGGCCGGCTGTATAGCCCAGTGGATAAGGGCGCCCATACCCCACATGGGAGGTCCCAGGTTTGGTTCCCGGGAACCTCTCTGAGTGGGCAGATGGCCTTGAGAAAGGCAAGCCACCAGGGGTGGGGCAAAGCCACCATGGGAAAGGCAAAATGCCACCACGGGCAAGGCGGTGCCACCACAGGCATGGCAAGTCACCCGTGAAACATGGAGCTGCCACCCGCGAATCACGTAGCTGAGCAGCCCGCAAACACGGAGCTCTGCTGCCTGTAAAAAACACAAAGCAGAGCGGCCCATGAAATGGAATGAAGCCATCCACAAATGGGGTGGGCCACCTGCACGGAGGGCCAACTCGGTGCATCACCACAAAGATGGGGGGAGACAAGAAGCAGACATAGAAGAACACAGAAGAAGGGACACACAGCAAGAGCAAGCAGAAAGGAGGGGGTATGTAACAAAGAATAAATAGATAAGGGAACACTTTAAAAATTAATTAATTAATTAATTAATTAATAATAAAAAAACAAAAGTCCTCTAAAATAAAGTTTATTACAGAAAAAGGAAAAAGTAGGTGAACCTGAAGTTGTCTATAGATAAGTAATCAAGCCAGTAGAGAGAAATAAGACAATTACTTGCAGGTATATAAGGTTAAATGGTGGAGTATGCTTTGGATTGGCCTTCTCTTGAAGAAATCTTCTTGACTGTGGAGAAAATGTAGACTTAAGAAACAATGATTAAAATAAAACAACAGAAATCAATTACCATACTAATTAGGATGAACACAATTTCTCATAAGTTTCTGAACAAGAAATAACTAATAACTGACTGATGTCACAGAAGAACTGATGGACTACATCGGACCCAAATTTGGAGAAAAAGAAGATACCAGCTGTGGGCATCACAGCAATCATACGCCCAACCATCCAAAACATAAGTTGCCATGTGCATGCCATGCCCGTGTTCATGATGACATCATAGTGCAGAGGATGACATATGGGAGCATAGTTGTCAAAGGACACAGCTGTGAGGTGTACTAGCTTTGCAGCTGCTTAAAGCAAACAACAAAAACACCAGAAAGAAATGAATGACACAGTCAAGGAATGAGATGGATTTGTTGTATTTAGGGGGTGACAATGGACTGAGGATTGTGACTGAAATGAGGCTACTATCCAAGTAGGATAAATTCTTCAAGATGCACATGGGCATGTGAAAGTACTGGAAAAAATTTGTAATCATTTTAATGTGGATATTCCCCATCAGGGTACACACATGAATGAAAGAAGTACTGAATGCAAAATGTACATACTTGATTGGTAGAAAATTCCATGAGGATGCATTCAGTCAGAGCAATTTTATTTATCATTATTGCAGGCACAACCTATTAGAAATCAATCAATAAATAAAGAAAGGAATACAATATCAACAATTTCAAATATTTGAATATAATATAATGGGTGACTACATATGGTAATCACACAATTGATTTACCAAGATTTTACTTTCATTTAGGTCCTCTTCAGTGCATCAATCATTTCCTGGTTAATTTAGTTTTATTGAAGCAATGTAGCTTCATTTAAATAAATTTGTCATTATAATGTTGACCAACTAACTGTATGAAAAATGTGGATTGAATGAATGAAGAATTTACATTGACCTTACTATAATGTTCCAACCATCTAGATAATTCCAAATTGACCAGCTAACAACACCTAATTTGGGCCTTAACTCTGCTGTCCCTACATCCTTTTCCATGACTGATACAACCTCAGTATCTACACATCTTCTGAGAATTTGAGAAGTAAATAATTCTTGTGAAACAACAATTGATTATTAACCTTCTTCTACTCTATAAAAGCTTTAGCCTACTTGCTCTTTGCAGAATATCCAGTTTAGTGATGTTCTTATATTACAAAATTTAATAAGGGATTTAGGAAAAAGCTAGCTTTATTTTCTCCCTCAAAATACTAAATTGTTTATCATTTACTATCTTGTACCTATAGTCCAGAGGACACAATTTGGTTACTGTAGCTATAAAATTACCTACATCCCCCATTAAGTAGGATGTTAAGCTTGTCATATATGGTCTTATAATACTTAGGAAGTTTCCTTCTATCCCTAATGTTCTAATAATTTTTACCTATAAGGGTGCTGTATTTTGTCAATTAATTTCTGTATCAATTGAGAAGATCATATTTTGTTCAACCTTCTGGTAATGTGGTATACTATATCAAATGCTTTTCTTATGTTCAATCAGGCTTGCATACCAGGGATAAATCCCACGTGGTTGTGTTATATAATTCTTTTAATATGCTGTTTGCTTCTGTTTGCTAGTATTTTTTTGAGGATTCTTGCATTTATATTTATAAGAGATATTGGCCCATATTTTTCTTTTCTTGTGATCTCTTTGGCTGACTTGGCTATGAAGGTGATGCTGGCCTCATAGAATGAATTAGGGAGTTTTCTCACCTCTTCAATTTTTTGGAAGAGTTTGAGTAGAATTGCATTTAAGTATTCTTGGAAAGTTTGGTAGGTTTCCCCTGTGAATCCACCTGATCCTGCACTTTCATTGTTAGGAGATGTTTTATTGCTTTCTAAATCTTTACTAATAATTGGTTTGTCGTGGTCTTCTTTTTATCCTTGACTCTGTAGGTAGTTTGTGCATTTCTAAGATTTAGTCCAGTTCATTTAAGCTAACTAATTTATTGATGTACAGTTGTTCATAGATCCTCTTATAGTCCTTTTTTTATTTCAATGGGGGCAGTAGTAATTATACCTTTTCATTTCTCTTTTCTTTATTTCTATTCTATCTTTTTCTTTTTCATTCTAGATAAGGGATTGCCAATTTTATTTATCTTTTTAGAGAACCATCTTTTGGTTGTATTGATTCTCTATATTTTTTGTTTTCTATTTCATTTATCTCTGCTCTAATCTTTGTTATTTCCTTCCTTCTTCTCAGTTTGGGTTTTGTTTGCTCTTAGTTCTTCCAGTTTTGTGAGTTAGTCTGTGATTTGAAGTTATCCTTTTTTTCATGTAAGCATGGAGGGCTATAAATTTCCCTCTCAGCACTGCCTTTCCTGCATCCCATTAGCTTTGGTATGTCACATTATCATTTTCATTCACCTCAAGATATTTCCTAATATTCCTTGTGCTTTCCTCGTTAACCAATTTGTTGTTTAAGAGTATACTGGTTGATTTCTATATATTTGAGACTTTTCCATTTCTTCCTCCATTAATGAATTCTAGTTTCATTCCATTTTGGTCAGATGCTATAGGCTGTGTTTTGGTCAGCCAAAGGTGTGCCTTTTGAAATATATCAAATATTGGTCGGTCTTCATAAAGGGTATTTATTTGGGGTAGAAGCTTACAGTTACCAGGCCACAAAGCATAAAGTTCTTCCCTCACCCAAGTCCACGTGTTGGAATAAGATGGCTGCCGAC
>PVKH010017071.1:0-15528 GCA_004027955.1 Chaetophractus vellerosus | reverse complement strand
CTTCAGCTGTGAAGCCATCACAGTATCCAATTGTAATGAATAGGAAAATGAAATAATAGTTTTTAAATGTAAGAGTTAAAATATAGGTGAACTTGTTAATACAAAATAATTTTAGAAAATTAAAAATATAAATGAAAAATAGAAAAATTCTGGTGTCCAGTCTATTCCATGACACTTTCCTCTTATCACTCTCAGGCAGCCCTCCTTTTATTATTTAAAGTAGATAATTTTTTAAGTAGTGATGAGTGTAAATGTCATTTTGAGATATATACAACTGAAATGTGATATAAAAATGTCTGTGATTTCTCTTAGTGACAGAGTGACGGGTGCTGCTAATAGTACTGTGGTTCGTTGCCCTCATTCATTATCAGAGGATACACAGTTAGAGGTTAACATGAAGATGGATTTTGTTCCCTATCCAACTTCATGGATCTCTGCGTTCTATCCATGGACCCCTTGAAAGTCAGTGAACCCCAGGTTAAGAACTTTAATGTGCAAGTTTCCCATGGGGGGGGGGTGTCATTTGGGGAATAATTGCTGACAATCAGTGAATAACGCCAGTGTACACTCTTTCCTGTATTATACTTACTGTATAATTGGAACTAAAAAGAAAATAATGATTGAGAGAGAGAGAGAGAGAGAGAGAGAGAGAGAGAGAGAGCGAGAGAGAGAGAAATAGAAGGAACCTATAATAGAGAAGGCAAACAATTTTCATCATGAGTGTCCGTTTTAATAGGTTGGTATGGTTGCCTGGCACACCATGACAAGCTGGCAATGGGTTAAAGGGAAAGAGTGCTGTGATTCATTAGTGATATCTGCCTGACAGCAGAGTGGCAACAGCTGTGCCATCTCTGACATGGTATGTTCATAGGCACCCAATGAACATTAAGTATTAGAGAGGAAATAGACTGAAGCAGAAGTAAAAAGATTTTCGTCCTCTCATGCCATCACTCACTTGTGTTTATACCTTTTACCTTATAGTTTTTGTTTGTGTGTCAGTATTTTTAGACCTGTTGATATGCTAGTCCAAAGATGTTTCTATCTTTTTCTCTTGTAAATTTCCCAAACTTCTTAAATCTGATATCAGTTAGAAATGCTTTGTACATCAAGTAACATACAGCAAATATTAATAGTGGTTTATACAAATAGAGTTTGTATACAAGAAAAGAACTCTGTAGGTCATTCATTCTAGGGCTTGTTCAGTGAATCAGGGATCACATAAGGAACTGGGTTCTTCTTAACTTTTCATTCCTCAGTCCTTCACTGTTGGCTTTATAGCCCTTATACTTACCATGCCCAGGCTGCAAAGTGGCCACTAGCTGTTAGTTCTTCTCTTGTATGTGCCTATTTTACCAGGAATAAAAATATCTTTCCCCAAAGCCTGGATCATATGACTGCCCCTAAATGCAAAGGATGCTAGAAAAGCAAATCTTTGGCTTGCCCATCTCTGTAATGGGAAGGAGTAAAGGAGGAAGGGGGAGAGAATGGTTTTAGGTTTATCAGTCAAAAGACTCTGCCATCCTGGAATGCAGACGTTTACGGAGCAGGAAACTGATAATTCAGTCAGGGAAAAAGTATAGCAGTTTTCTACTGATGGAATTTGAAAGTCTTGATGGAACATGAAGAATGGAAGCAAAATCCTCAGTCTACTTTTTTCTAAAAATCATAAGAGCCAAGAAAAGATTACTTGATTAATTAAAAGCTATGCATACTATTGTGTAACTCTAGTCTTATGGCTATCTACATATCTAAAGTGATACTGGAGGGAAGTGGGTATAGCTCAGTGGTTGAGTGCTTGCTTCCCATGTATGAGGTCCTGGATTCAATTTCCATTATCTCCTTAAAAAAAAAAAAAGTGATACTGGATAATTACGGAACTTGTTTATGAAAATTGTCCTGTTAGTATAAGTGTCATGGTCAATCATCTATGCAATCCAAAATTGACTATGAAAATTGCAAAATATTTACAGCACCTTCTGTTACACTGTTCATATCTATTATGTTACCTCAAACTGATATTCTTTAATCCAGTGTATAGTTTATCTTTGAAAAAGGTAGTCCTGTCTACGGCCATACCACCCTGAACGCGCCCGATCTCGTCTGAAAAAGGTAGACCTAATTATTATCCCTATTTTTGTACAAATAGAAATAATATTAAGTTGTATAAAATTGACAGTAGGAGCAGATTAGCTCAGTGGTTGAGTGCCTGCTTTGCATGTACAGGTCCTGGGTTCAATCCCCAGTACCTTCTCAAAAAAAAAACAATAATAAAACCAATGTATGATACAGAAATTTGATGTAGTTACTGTAGCTGTTACCTACTGACTTATTTCTGCATCGATTTCTGGAATTATACAATCTTTGGACATTAAGTTACATTCTTATTTTATACATGAAGAAAATTGGGGCCTATAGAGGTAAACTAACCTGCCAAGGGTCATGCAATCTTACTGATAAGACCAGAACACAGATCTCCTCACTCCTTTCTAGAAAAGTACAACAGTGGATTGGAGCAAGGGCTGCCTCCGTGCAGCTCCGGGTTCTAGCACTTCCTACCTGAGTGCAGTACCTATGGCAAGTTCCTTCACCTTGTCTGAGTCAGTGTCTCCATCTCTAAAGTAGGGATAATGGTACTTAATCCACAAGATAATTTTAAGGATTAGATGAATTAATTCTGGTAAATCCCTTAGAACAGTGATATACTCAATAAACTGTAGCTATTTGTATTATTGATTTCCTTTTGTACCAATGATTATCAGCATCCTCATTATTACTGTTACTTCTACCACTAACAGTAAGTCATATATACAGTCGATTCTCATTATTCACAATGTAACATCACTGCAAACATTGATTTAGTGCTTAGTGAATACTGATCCATGGTTCCTTTGGAAAATATACAGTTAGGCTCCTGCGAGCCTCTAGTTACAGCATCTTCATCAACCAATCAATACCTTGTTTTATGTGTGTTTTTGTTTAATAGTGTCTTATTTAATATATATTGTCAAATCATTAATATCGAACTCATGACTAACAGCACTACAACTCATGCCCGAATGAAGCTTATCTAACACATGTCTTTTCATCATAAGGTACATCACAGTCTTCTTGCACTTAGGAACACTAGACAGTGCTTCAGCACTACACTTGGGAGCCATTTTAAACTGTGAAATCACCAACAAAAAGCACAAAAATGCATAAAATGTGGGATTAAATACACCTCTAAAAGGACACTTGTTTATAATATGAGAGCATTGCTTTGTTCAACTTCATTTGGGAACATGGGCATCAGGCAACTCAAATTTTTCACTTCTCTGCACATGTCCACAAATGACTGAAAACAGTGTGAAGGGAGCGGATATGGCTGGAGCAGTTGAGCACCTGCCTCCCACATGAGAGATCCTGGGTTTGGTTCCCTATGCCTCCTAAAGAAGACAAACAAAGAATGAACAGACATGAGCAAAAACAACAAGAAGACAACAAATAAAAGCAAATGAGCAGGGAGTGGATGTGGCTCACGCTGAGCGCCTGCCTCCCATATGGGAAGGCCCAGGTTCGGTTCCCCGTGCCTCCTAAAGAAAAAACAAACTGACAATGAGCATACAATGAACAACAACAACAAAAAACCACCAGTGAGCAGACAGCAAGCCAAAACAACGAGCAAAAAAAAAAAAATCAACGAGCAGACAAAGAATGCAAACAATGAGCAGAACATATGAGGGAGCCATCTCAGGGTGGGGTGGGGGGACATTGTGAGATATTGATTTGGAGGTTACAAAGACATTTTAGTGAGTAGGCAAATTCACAAACACAGAATCCATGAACAATGAGGATCAACTGTACCTTTTTTTCCCCTTTTTAAATCACTTTTGGGACATTTAGGAATGAGATTTTTAAATTTTTTTTATTGCTTTGTATGTTTCAAGTAGTTTCAAGTACTAAATTATCTGGTTCCAAATGTATACTTAAGTTAGAATTTTTATGTGCTATGAATTGCTAAAATACACAGTTGGCACAACCTAGTAGTAGTTCCATGTTACATAGACCTAGACTTTCTTCCATGTTGCTGAGAAACCTGTAGTATCTTTACTCATATTCATTGTCTAGAAGGCAGAGGCTGTCAGGGATATGATTAGGAGAGGGACAAGGGGAAAATTGATACTTTATCTTTTAAATATGTGAAAAGCGTGAACCACTTTGGAAAATATAAAGTACTCTGAAAGTGAACATTATTGTTATTATTTTTGGCTTTAGAGAATAGAAGGAGAAGGTGAGGAAATGAGAGAAGAGAAGGGAAAGCCTGTGGACTGTGTCCTTCAAAACCAAGATGCCACAGGCGTTTGCCAAACTGCTTCATGGCTCTCTACTCTAGCGCAGAGAGGAACGGGGAGGATATCTACAAGTGTTCAACAGTCCTTATATTTTCTTCCTTTTAGTTTTCTTGATTAACAGCAGCAAAACTCTTATTCTGGTAGTTGGTGTTCTCCACCTTTCCCACCCCAATAAATCGTTGTGGGGATGGGGCCTTCTACTTTTATTTCTTAAGAATTATTGGGTTGGCTTCTGTGTGCCAGGCTCCAAGCAAGACCATTTTTTCTTGGCATCCTTTCAGTCATTGTGTGATGCTTGGGACCATTTTGCAGAGCCAGAGCGTTGTCTCATCTGTGGCTTCAGAAAAGAGTCAGGGCTTCCGGTTCCACCTCTAGAGCTTTCTTCCCATAACACCAGACAGAGCTGTGAGAAATGTGACCTGGGGTGATGCGTATAGTTGCATAGGAACTTGCATTAGATGTTTTATTTCCTGAGTTATTGTCTTTCTTTTACCACCAATGACCATTCATAGAACTTTGTGATATGCATTTTTGTTCAGCCTCATTTTGGGTGTTATTTTATGTTCCTACCCTTGTTTTCCTATTTTCTCTTTCCTATGCTTCAGATTTATACCATATTTTATGTAGTGCTGCTCATCTTTTTAAATCTTCTAGGAAATAAGTCAGTGGGCCTTACCCTGGAATATACGATAACCTATTTCCCCAATGTAACAGAGTTAGACTCATTTATACTTTTCCTACACGTGATTTTTCTACCCCTTTTATTTGAACCTATAATTAGCACTATACCCGTTACATTTATTCCCAGAGACTTAAATCTTCCATCTGTTCATATGCTGGTTGAGCCCTGAATCTCAGCCTATTCTCCAGTTCATCGGAATTGCCCAGGACAACTAACAAAACGATGCTGATGGACAGCCCCCATTCCAAAAAGCAAAGAGTATCTACAACTGCAAGCAAGACAGTTTCTTCCATTCACCACATAAGATCTAAGCTGCCTCTCACTCTGCAGCAGAGCAGCAGCACCATCCCGCAATCCTTAAGACTGAGGAATGAGCAAGCACAAGGGGGGAATGCAGCCATGGACCAAAGTAGACTTATTATTATTGTAGCAACAGAAGAACGTACAACACTGATACGAAGATAGTAGTTTTCAGAGGTTCTGAGGGGAGGGAGAGGGAAGAATAGGTGGAATATAGGGCATTTTCAGGGCATTGGAATTGTTCTGCATGATATTACAATGACAGATACAGGCCTTTATACAATTTGTCAGAATCTATAAAATTGTATGGTACAAAGTGTAAACTATAATGTAAACTATAAACCATGGTTAGTAGCAATGCTTCAACACTTGTTCATCAATTGTAACAAATGTACCACACTAATATAAGGTGTTAACAGGGGAAAATGTGAGAGGGGAAAGGGTGAGGTATATGGGAATCCCCCATACTATCTATATAACTTTTCTATAACCAAAAACTTCTTTAAAAATATAGTTAAAAGAAAATAAGTCCTCTGGGAAACAAGTCAGGGAATATGTAACCAACTATATATATATATATATATATATATATATATATTTTTTTTTTTAAACAGAAATCGACTTAAAGCCTCTAGAGAAGTAGAATCTGTAGACCTGCCAAACTGCCACTTGATTAAAGGAATTGGTATGTATGGGAAAATGCGTGCTGTACACATTACGTTGTTTGGCAATCAACAAGAAACTATTAACAGTATTTTGGCATGCAATTACTCTTTTTCAGTGTATAAATCACATTAGATTAACAAAACCCTCTGACTAATCTCTTTTGATTGCATGCATCCTGTATTTCTTCCTGTATTTCTCTTACTCATACTCTAGTTTATTATTCGTGTAATCTTATGTTTACTGTTTGATTGCTTGTTTAGTGATTTTTCTGAACTATTTTTGTAAAGACTGTTTTCTTTGTCATGTGTGTTCTTTGTCACTGAGTCTGTGTGTCATTAGCTTAGTGGCCAGCCAGTGATGGTAAGTCAGAAAGAAGGTAAGTTCCATGTAGGCAGTAGCTATGTTTGTCTTGCTTGCTACTCTGTAACCAGTATCTGGTCCTATGCCTAATCCATAATTGGGGCTTCAGAAATATGTATTTTTTTTTTAATTGCTGTCATATTTTCTAAGGCTATGACTGAAGAGAAGTGAACAATTGGTGGGGTTTCCCTGTTCTGTTGGCTCTATGCAGATGCACCATAGTGCCTGACTTTGAGGAGGGGCTCCTAGGAATGAGCCCTGGTTCTGCTGTAGATAGTGAGGGGCCTGTCAGCAGTCTCCCCTTCCACCAAGCATCTCCCAGCTTGTCTGCAAATTCTTCCAGGGTGGAGTCCTTGTCTTGCTCTGTCTTACACCTCCTACGATCGACCACAGTCCCTAGTACATATTAGACATTCAGTAACTATTGTGGAATTCTTTTTTTTTTTTTTTTTTTTTTTTAAAGATTTATTTATTTTATTACATATCTCCCCTTCCCCCCTGCTGCGGCGACGCGCCGAGACTTGGTCACTGCGCAGGCGCGGCTTTCCCCGCTTGTGGGCGGCTTCTGCTTCCATCACGGCCGGCTTTTTCAGTTCGCCCTCCATTCGCGCGGGCGACCTGCCCTGCCCGTGGCGGCTTTTGCCCCGTCCGTGGCAGCTTCTTGACCTGCCCACGGCGGCTCTGGCCCGCCCATGGCGGCTTGCCATTCTCAAGGCAGTCTGCCCGCTAGGAGAGGTCCCCGGGAACCGAACCCAGGGCCTCCCATGTGGTTTCCCAGCGAGCTCTTTATCCACTGAGCTATCTAGCCGGGCCCTGTGGAATTCTTAATGAACCATAAATATATTGGCTTTTCTTAGGGGTAGTTCAAGTTACGATAGAAACAAAAAGGGTTAGAGGTCAAGACACCTACTTTCTACTTCTGGTTCTGCCAGGCATTTGCAATATAACCTTGGACAAAGCTGACCCTTGTATTCATCTACAGCGATGCATTTGCAATTACATTGAAGGTTTCCAGACTTTAAAAATAATCTTGGATCATTTATTTACAATCTTACTCTAAGAACCATGTATGAAAATAACTAGACTTCCATTGTGTCCCTTCTGTCTTTATATAATGACACCCTTCTTTGGAAATTGGAGAGACAGTTAAAGTGTTTGTTTTTTAAAAAAGTGTCCTACTCCTTGTTAGTAACATTAAACAAATTTTGAGTACTGTATTAGTCAGGGTTCTCTGGAGAAACAAAACAGACAGGAGCTGTATATGTGCGGGTGTATCTATCTATATATAATGTAAATACTATGAGATTTTTTGATAAGAATTAGTTCCCCTGACCATGGGGATGAGCAAAACCAAATCCTGTAGGACAATTCACAAGCTGGGAACTCCAACGCAGGTGTTTGATGAATTCCCCAGGAGAAGCTGGCTAGCTGAAGTAGAGATTGAAATTCTTGCTGACTGCTGAAATCACCATTTCTCCCTTCAAAATCTCCAACTAATTGGATGAGACTTCTCTCATCACTGAAGGCTATCTCCTCTGTTGATTGTAGTTGTAATAAGCTATAGAGGCAGTCAACTAATGATTTAAATCCATGAAATATCCTCAGTGCTTGCTTGACCAAACAACTGGATACCATAACATGGCCAAGCTGACACATGAGCTTAACCATCACAAGTGCCCTTCCAGACTTTGTCTATTTATGAATTCCTTTTTTTTTTTTTTAAAGATTTATTTTATTATTTATTACATATCCCCCCCCCTTTCTGCTTTGCTCTTGCTGTGTGTCTATTCTTCTGTTTTTTTCTATGTCTGCTTCTTGTCTCCCCCCGTCCCCACGGCGACGCGCTGAGTCGGCCCTCCATGGCGGTGGCTCGTTCCGTTCGAGGGTGGCTCCCCTCCATGTTTTGCGGGCAGCAGTCCTCCACGTTTTTTGCGGGCTTCGCAGGCAGCAGCTCCGCTTTTCATGGGTGACTTTGCCATGCCCGTGGGGGCTCCACCCTGCCCGTGGTGGCTTTTTTTTGCCTTGCCCACGGCGGCTCTGCCCCGCCCACGGCGGCTTGCCTTTCTCAAGGCTGTCTGCCCGCTCGGAGAGGTCCCCGGGAACCGAACCCGGGGCCTCCCATGTGGTACCCGGCGCGCTCTTTATCCACTGAGCTATCTAGCCGGCCCTATTTATGAATTCCTACAGGCACACATACACACAGCTTTTTTAAAGAGACAGAACTGGGATCAAATTATACATAATATTTCAGAACTAGCTTTTGCATTGGATACTATATTTTTGGAAACCCATGTCTGTACACATAGTTACTCTTTTTTTAGCAATTGTGTGGTATTTTAAAATAAAAGATATATATGCTCATGTAAATAGTATATATACAAACAGTATATAAAGATATGAAATGGAAAATAAAAATCTCTCAACAAACTCTCCAACCCCCCATGGAGATAACCCCAGAAATAGTTTCTTTTTTATCCTTCCAGAAATTTCCATTGTGTATGCAAACAAATATATACATATCACACCTGTCTAATTTTTTCACAAAATGGCACCTTAGTTTAAATATTCTGCAACCCACTTTATTCATAACACAATGTGAATAGCTTTCCACATCAGCACATATAGATTTACTTCTTTATTTCATATGTGCACATATCATGATTTATTTAGCCATTTCCCTCTAAATACACATTTGGGTTGGGCAGTATTTAGCAATTACAATGAAATCAGTGAACATCATCATAGATATAGCTCTTGTATATCTGTAGGATAGATCCTTAGTGATAAAGGTGTTGCTCAGTTGACATATATGTTTAAAGTTTGATATAACCATTGCTAAACTGCCCTGTCATAGGCAGCACTGATAAACCCAATGCCACATATTTATAACTGCGTTCACTTCAGATAGCATCCACAATGCACATCTAGCAAACACTGGACCACACACCAGAAGGCTTCACGTTTATGACACCATCAGTTTTCAGAGCAGCCTTTTCCCCTTCAGAGTTTCTTTGTGGTTCTGTTATTTGCCTCTCATTCTTTACACATCTATTTCCTAGGTCTTCTGTCCCCTATTTTTCCATTAGTCCTTTTGTGTTTTCCCTTCACCTGGACTGCTTGACTTCTTTATCCTGAGGTTTCTCCTCTTTCTTTCAGTTGCCCAGTCACTTAACAGGAGGATGCAAAGTCAGATCGAATATTAGGTTGACTAGCTATGAACTAGATAATGCAGATAATTCTAGAACTGAGGTTGTTCTGGAATCCCAAGAAACCCAGCAATCCCATCTTGCCTTTGGGCAGAAACTACAAAGGGCCCCCTGAGAACTGGTACCTGAGTGAAGGCCAGATGGCATGTCGGGATGTTGTACAGGGGTTTGGGAGGGTGGATCAGTGATCACCATGGTTACTTTTGCTACTGAGTTAATAATTGTCAAATTTTTAAATAGCTCTTGGACCTGCAAAGTCCACCTTCTGTGAATTCAAGTCTCAGAGTAGACAATAGGGCACAGCCAAACACATTACAGGACAAACTGCCAAGTGCATTCCTCTTACAACTCACTGGGATGGAGGACCCTTCGGAGAAAAGTGAGCCCAGCAACATTTGTATTCTGAACAGGCGTCTGTCTGTGTTTTTGACCTTTATGTTGTATGTGTGCGAGCTGCTGTCTGGAATTGGAAAGAATGAGGAAATATGTCACCTATGGCCTCTCTTGTGAAGTGTTTAATGCCTCTGAGGCACTTCAGAAGGCAACGGAGCGGAAAGAAAGACTGATTAGAAGCACATTTGGGATACGTTTTTAGACCTAATTAGAATTGTGCTTTTTTTTTTTTTTTAATTTTTTAACTTTTTTGCTCTTGCTCCGTGGTTAGCACACACCGTATGAACATTTGTTGAATGCTGTATTAGTGACATGTGATGGTTAGTAATAACTTTTGGTTATATGGTTTTAACAACAGTTGCTCAATCAGTGGTCTTTGATTACAAGGAAGTAACAGTGTACTGGACAAACATTCCCATATAGGCTAAAGCAACTTCATGTGGCAGCAGCAAGGGTAGAGTGTTCCTCATTTTTGTTTCTATTTTGGAAGCAGTGATAGCCGAGCCTCACCCCTCACCCTTTACCCCCATCGGCACACAGGCACACACCCTCCTCCAGGGCCACAGTTACCCTCACTGAAAACGAACGCTTTGCAAGTCTTGATGCCTTATCAACATAATCATATCGCATGCCCTTCTATACTAAAAAATAATAGTCATTTATCACCTTTCATATAGAAGGTGTGCCTTGTTTGGGGCAGAAAGTAAGTTCACAATTAATTTCATTTCATGTACCCCTTCCCAGTCTATCTTCAGACATAAACAAAGCTTTTACCCACCCAAGATTTGGCAAAATATCAACATCTGAATAATAAAATTATGATGACAAGAGCTAGTTAACTCTATTTGAGTTTTTTTAATGAAAAATGTCTTATTTTCTAAATACCTTTGAAAATGCTGGTATTCAGAGTCTGGGACTAAAAAGTTTGAACGGACTGTTTCTCTTGAGTTAACTAATAGCTTTATGCACTTCGTAGTCAAGAGCTTGACAATAACTTTTGTTTGAGAGATTTAAAAAAAGCATTAAGGTTTGTGGCCCCTGTTGTCACATACTTTACAATCCACTTATGAAAAAAAGAGAGCCAAAAAACTACCACTGTGAGATAGAGATATTCTTTTTTCTTTTTTCTTTTTTCTTTTTTCTTTTTATAACAGATAAGGAACTGAGGCTCAGAAAGGTTTGGTAACTTTTGCAAATTCTCTTTCCAATTTAGTATCTTTTTGCCAGAGTGATTAACATACATCCTTGAGTGGTAAACCAAAAAAGTGAAAAATAATGGGCTACAATATTAGATACTCTGTTGCAAATGGTAAGGGCTAAGAGTTGCTGTTCTAAAATTATAGAAGCTTAGAGAAGCAGAAAGTTTACTTTTCTCTTACCCAACAGCCCAAAGGTAAGCAAGAGGCCTAGGGCGATTAGAGGGCCGTGCTTCTCGTACTTATTCAGGGGTCCAAGCTGGTGAAGCAACACAGCTATCTTCAATATATTGCTTCAGTCTTGGGCCAAGGCTAGAACTCCAGATGTTGACATTTCCCAGGCAAGAAGGGGTGGGAAGAAAAGGTACATGGATATTATTTTTATTTTACTTTTACCCAGCAATCGCATACATTATGAATTCTCACATCCCTTTGACACATGGCCACATCTATTGTCTCTGTTGCTCTAGCCTGTGGCTAGAAAGGAAGAAAAAGAATATGAATACTGGGAAACAGCTGGCCATCTTTGACCCAGATGTACATAATTGCTAAAGGAATAAGGAGGGATCAAAATTAGGTAGGCTAAGCTAGGAGGACTTTCTAGAGAAAGAGGGTTTTTGAAGGAGGTTTTATAGAAGAGTGTGAGATATGAATTGGTGAGGAGAAGTAGGAAATCTGAAAGGCATGGAAGTGAGAATTTGGGTGGGAAAACCAACATATGGACTTGATCTTAGTGGAATTTACAAAGTAAAGTGTGTTTGGAGAGGAGCCAGGGGATAGTTTTGACAGAGAAAATTCATTAAATGTTAAGTTGGATATTTTCTATGTGATTTCAAGTCAAACCAAAAGGATTTGAGTCCCAACCTCACACTTAGTAGTTTGTCACCTTCGGCAATTTGCTTAACCTTTCAAAAAATCCATAGTCTCAATTCAAAAATAAGGGATGGTAATGTTGTCTCTTAGGGTTATGAAAAGTATGAGATTATTTCTGTTAAGTACTTAGCAAGGTTTCTGGTACTTGGTAAGCACTTAATACATGTTATTAGCTATCATCTTCATCACATCATCATCAAATTAAAAGAAAAAAATTTCTCCAGCATTGATTGCTCTTGTAGTAATCAGACCAAAGGCACAATGAAGTGAAATAAGCATACTCTACAGGTAGCTGTAGAAATGAAGAGAAGGGAGGAGATCTGGAAAATAAGAAAACTACAGGTAAGACTCAGTATTTTCATTGAAATTGGGTAACAATGTGATTGAAATGAAAATATCTTACCACATTGTCCTCTTCTTGATTATTAAAACAATAACCATTGTTTATTTTTAAAAGTTTAAGCAAAACAAAGTATAAAGGAGAAAATGACTCATTCATAATCCTACCAAAATTAATGTTGTCTTTTTTCCCCCTAAAACTCTTTATCTTTTTGTTTTCTGTGTATGCATGTACACATTGAAGTAAATTTCCTTAAACAATTTTTCAGGAAAAACAAATTTTAATGAATTTAACTCTTACTAAATGGATCCAGAAAGCAAAACTGGGCCTATGGTTTGGCTGTGTACACTTGCATGTGTGTGTATGTGCATGCGTGTGTGTGTGAGTGTGTGTGTGTATGACCAGTTGTCTGCTCATATCCAGTTGAGACCACCCACTGTAGGTCTAGAATGCAGTGGTTCTTTACCTTATAGGGGATCACAGACCCTTTTGGCATCTGCTGAACAACACATATTTCCACAGAAAAAATTCTCATCTGCACATACAAAGTTAATTTTACATAGAGTTTTGGGGGTTCATAGCCCTTTGAAGACTGTCTGTGGCTTCTTAGGAAACCATAGACCCCAGGTTGAGAAACTTCTCCACTGTACCATGCTTAAGCTTATATTTATTTTCTTTTGAAAGGAACAGGTGGATCATTTTTACAAAGTAAAATTTTTATCCTTTTTTTCCCTTGGCCCCATTCCCATAGCACAAGAAACACCGGAGGCAACAGGCTAAGTGCAAAATCATGAATCAGAAACAAAATGACTGGGATAGATAGATGCTGTTTGGTTTTGACAACCTAAAAATAATCTTGGAGAAATCCTTTGGAGAGGTCTTAAAGGGGAAGATTGGATTTCGTGGACTCAAAGAATATGTCATGATTTGGCTTAATCTAAGCCATTTTTATTCCTCTTTTCTTGTGTTTGGGTCTATTATCCATTGGCAGAATTTACACAGTAAGACCACTGGGAAGGCCTTATGTCTAATTATTTGCTGTGCTATGTGGAGTATACTGCAGACAATCAATAAGCAATCAATAGTAATTGTAGCCTGCCTCAGAGACAGGAGTTAGAAGCTTCAACTGGATTAGGTACATGGTATTTTTCATTATTTTTCTTTTGCTGGTTTTTTCTGTAATTTAAAGCCTAAGTTTAAGGATTAAATGGAAAGCTTTCTTTGCTTGTGAGAACAAGTAGGCATTGTTTTTTTTAAAGAGGGCATGTGTGATCCCAGGTGTTTTATCTCTGTTAATGAGAGAAATGTCTGTGTTTGCTTCAGTTTGAATGAGCAGAAAAGAGGACAAGGATATTTGCATGGTTAAGTGACTGTGAGCCCTTCCTTCTGAAAGTAAATATTCCCCTGATGTCAATTACTTTTTTACAGACATCTGGATGTTTATCATAAGAGAGTACAGATGTCAACTTTTTCTGTGTTATAGCTGTAGATGTGGTGATTGCTTGACTTTGATTTGAGTAAACACACACTATCTAATATTTAAAGTCAGAAGTTCACTGCAGGAAGGAGTTTAGACTGACATTTATTAAAAAGAGTGGCTCCTTGGAAAAAATCAGAACCATCCCTAAAGATACAGACACTGATAAAGTAAACAAAGTTCTAGTTAAGCGCTAACAAATAACAGAATTTGGACATGACATTTATCTATTTCTTGAACTTATAGAAGCTGGCTCTGAAGATATTGACATACTTCCCAATGGTCTGGCATTCTTTAGTGTGGTGAGTATCTCTTTCCCTCCCCTATCTTAGTAGTAGAGGTGCAAGGGCATTTCATTAGGCCTGCTGAGCAGAAACTTGTTTTCAAAATTCCATCATTTTCTGAAATGTGCTTTAAAAAGAAGACAGGTCAAAACAGGATCTTGGAGAATTTCCTCTAGCTTATCCAAATGTAGAGATGGCCCTTCATTTCCCCCACCACATTGCACTAAAATATACCAGTGCATCCAGGGTTTTACAAGCATGTTACTAAAAGGATATTTGGGGGCATCAGATATTACCATTTTACTATTTTAAATATGGCATCTACCCTCACAATCCATTAGACACTTAATTTTAAGCAAATATTCTTGTCGTGATTATTTTCCAATTATATACCTGCTTTCCCAGATCAAGGCAGATGTTTTTTCTTCCTCCTCTGCCTTCCCTCCTCAAATCGCCTATTATAAGTGGAAAGTCAGTGGCTACATTTATTTATACTCTTCACTTCTGCCTTCATTCTTAGAAACCGAAAAATACTATCCTACCTATGCATACAATTAAAAGACTTGAAACTTGATAGGCTTGTGTGATGCTGGCCTGCACCTGTGTTCATTCTGATGGGAAATCCGTGTAAGTGGACAGATTGGGAAGGTTCTGACCACCTTCTTTCCTGGCTTGGGCACCTTGGCATCTTCAGAGGAAGAAACACCGGGCTCTGAAGGCAGCCTATAGAAGGAATTATTCTCTTCCCTCTCAGCATCTGTTATTTTCAGCCTCTGCAACTCAGAAGGGATGTGAAAAACTTGGAGATACTTTAGAATAGAGTTTCAACACTAATAAAATAGTTGTCAGACTTAAGAGAAAGGTGAGAGAACTTGGCTTAGAAGAGAATGAAGCATTTTTATATAAGAAAATTTGTGAGCAACTGGTTATTACTGAGGGGAAAAAGAAATACTATGGGCTTTAGCAAAAAAAAAAACAAGAACATTTATACTTAGTAAAAATAGTACAATTTCAAAAGAGAAATTTGTTTCGCTATCTTCACAGAATGAATAAAGTGTCAGACACACACACTATTCTGGCTTTGTTTATAAGCATGTAATTGCACATATGTATATAGTCTTAGGAAAAACCATAGATTGCAAGTCAAAATTATTCATAAACAGTGATGCAAGCATCTTGAATAACATAGAAGGCAGTGCATTTTTTTTTTCTGCTAAGGATATAATCTAAAAGTTTTGAGTAATCCCGAACTCACCTATTTCAAGTTGTTCCCATAGGAATAAATCTGAAATAGGAGGGGTGGGTCTCCAAACACATAAATCTACAGCTGCTTTGGCTGAAGGGCATGTTACAGTCCTGCCATCTTTCTGTTCTCATCCCTTGGTTAAATGAATTTTTCCTGCAAATTAAGATACTTTCC
>PVKH010017070.1:0-15515 GCA_004027955.1 Chaetophractus vellerosus | reverse complement strand
CATCACTTGGTAACAGGTTTCTGTTTATTACTTAGAAGTCTAAAAAAACCTATCCATCCAGCAATGCTTTCAGTTTTTAATTTGTCACTTTACTACTCTAATTGCCAAGACTTCTAGAAAGGATATGAGGAAAATTACAAGAATATTAAATATCACCTCAAAGCACTAACATCCCAGGAACTAAAGGATTATCTTTTAGATAGTTGTGACCAATTAAGAAGAAATTTCATTGTTATTCCATTAGGTTACTGGCCAAATATAGGTAAGTACAACAGTTTAATGCTGTTAAATACATGATCAGTCTACAGTGCTTAAAATTAAGCTCAATAGCTCTGACACTCTGGAAGAAAAAAGAGGCACAAATCCCATAGGTCACAATGAAACACTGCAAACAGATATAATACCAATACAGAGTGCTCTGCATAACGTAATTTGTCAAGATGAACGCTTTCAGCCTCACAATATAAAAATTCCCAAAGAACATGAAATTGTTTTTGTGCGATATCAGTCAGAATTTTATACTTTTCCTTTCTAATCACAATGCACAAGCATGTCCAAATGGCTTTGTGAACACTGTAACAGACAACTATTCCAAGTATTTCTGAGGAACCTCATCCTTTAACTTCAGCTGATTCACAACACAGATACTTTTTAAAAAGGGTATTTTGGAAATACCAGTTCTTCAGGAGCAACCAAATGATTTTTCTTTTCCCCAATTTTAACTAAAATATTCTGGTCCCCAAAGAAAGATGCACCCAGAATGCAACAAAAGAACAGAGAGAAAGCAGTGAAGTAAGCAGAATGTGAGCAGCCAAAAGGGACACCACAAAGTGCTTACACTAAAACTTAGATATCTTTTCACCAGGAGACTTTATTCTTAGCCAATTTACTCCTAGTTTATATTTAGTTCAAATACTCTTGATTATCTGGCTTCCACAATCGCAGAACACTGGAAATAGAAAATTACAGATCAGGACAGAAGCTACCAGTGGTGAGAAGAAACAGCCCAAAACAACAAAAATTGAGAACAATTACTAAACAATAAGAAAAGGAAGGAAAATTATTTAATATATAGAATATGAAATGCAAGAGGCATATCAATCAGGGACCTGTATGTTCAGTTAAGCAGATCCACACTTTTCAATAAAGCAAGTGGTGGTAATTTCACAGCGCATGCCAAAACAATTCTGTCTACTGACAGGAGGTTTTAAAAGCCAGAGCTACATCCTGTTACTTTTTGAAATATTCCAACAACAACACAAAAATGGTTAAAATTAAAAAAAAAAATTCCAAGCACCTATGATGTGAAAATCCTCAGTTATCCAGAAAGTAGTTCCTAAGAAGATTGTCTCAGGCACTTCCAAATAACTGAGACACTTATAAAAAAGAAAGGAAGGAATGCTGCATTGTTTAAGGCCTTTGGGGTGGACGGACTCACTTTAATCGTATTTGTCAGAACCCCTCCTTAACCTTCCCCCATCCTCTCCCACCAACAAAACCTGAAAATACTTGCCTACCAAAAAATGCACTAATATTTAAATTATTTTGACCAGCTACAATATACTTTTCTTCTACCTCTGTAATATATAGTTCCATCTTACCTTCGTATATATTGTTGGTCCATCCACATTTGTGCTCAGAATGACCATTATTTTATTCATCAGAAAAAGTGACTTCAATTCCATGTTAAAATAGGTATTACAGTGTGGTTTGTTGAAAGTCAAACCCAAAACACTTACTAGGAGGGTCTTTCATTGCACAAAGAAATCCTATTCTGTTTCCAAGGGGGATAAAAAGACGAGCCTAACCCTGGTAACCTTAACACAAAAGGAAGCTAAAAAGGCAGGGACTCGATAAGAACAAAGGATTGTGCTTTCTGATGACATCAATATGTATTAAACGCAATGTGTTACACATCCTTCTATCAATATCTAGGTAATAAATTTGCAAATTAATATATCAGCCATAACTGCATAAATTTCAACTGCACCCTCTTTAGAAGAGGTTTTGATTTTTATAATGGTAGTGACTTTCACATGTTTAATGTTTCTGAAACTAAAGGAGGAGATGAGCCACTGTGAGCAAGCAGAACACAATGTGGAAGAAATAATTACACGTGTGACCTCATGCCCTATAAGGTCACTCTGCAATGCAGGCCAAAGAAAATCAGGAACCATCAGCATTTACCTCAGAGCAGTCACTGCCTGGAATGAAAGGCAAGTGCGGGTATGTTTCATAAAGTAGCAAGTGCTTGACCTTCAAAAATAATTATTTTTTTGAGTCAATTATCAAAATACTGCATGTAGAATGTCACAAATAAGTATATAAAATTGGGTTCCCCCAAACGTCTTCCCTTTAAAATAAATCTGAGATAATTTCTAACACTATCTTCATATGAACTTATGACAGTGTCACAAAATAAACTTAAAAGACTCTTTAGTAAGAGTAATCAATAAAAATTTTTAAATGTTTGGAACACAAAAGTGATAATAAATACATGCTCAAAAATGATGATTTGGAAAGCATTTACAATATTTATATTATTCAATATTAAAAGAATGTATGCAGTATTTATAACTCAAGTCCTGCTACCATTGGAGTAGGAATCACAGTGCTCTTATCCACAAATTTTCTATCAGAAACTAGATTTCAGAAGTTTGCACACTGACTGCCTTTGGAAGGGATAAAATAATGTTTGCTTACTGGTTCAAGGACATAGCTCCATACCCTGAAGCAAAATTCTCATATCACTCCAACAGGACTTGGTTCTTATGAAAATCTGTGAACTGGCTTTTCAGTTAAGGCAGACTACTGCTCCTTTTCCTCCCCTTTCTACTGTCAGAATCCCTGTGCAATATAAATTAAAGTGAATTCCGAGGAAGCAGCAATAAGGAGAACAAAATTATAGAAGCCAGTGTAGGAAAGGAAAGGGGACAGCCAACCAACATTAAGCACTGTGCGTAATGTTTTACAAAAAGTTTCTCAGTTAGTCCTCTCAACAATCCTGAGAAATAAGCAAGGAACATGGCAGCAGCCAATAATGTGATAAAGAACAAGAGTTAACCACGAGTTTGGCAATTGTAGGGAAGAGAAAGGATAACTTATGGACCTTGATTCTTCATTATCGTCCAGTGACGCTACAAGCAATAACAACTGGCAAATGGCAAAGGGGCTGTCAGTGGTAAAGAAAGGGAAAGCTAAACTCTGTTTCACAATGACACTTCAGTGGCCCACTCTCAGTTGTCAACCATTTTTTTTTCTAATCCATATAGTCCACACATTCTACTTATCACTTCCCCTTAATCCACCCCAGCCCACCTATCTTCACCCTCCTCTGACTGTTTGGTGGTAGTGGGAACACACAGGGGAATTGAAATCACATGATCAGGAATGAGTAGGAGGGACAGGGGAAGTGTTCCTGGAATTCAAAAATGGCCACAATTTCTCATATTGACCGGGATCTTCTGGTACTTTATTTAGATATATTGTCCAATAAAAGCCTTGCAATTTGTCTGAGAATCTAAGGAAAAGCAATAGGCCAGAAACAAGTTGACATAAATTCTCATACCAGTTTAATCACTTACTGACTGTGAGCCCAGGGAAAGTCACTACCCGCTTTAAACCTCAGACTCCAGATCTCTAAGATGAGACCTAAACAGTCCACCAGCCCAGTCTGACATTGCTTCAGGAAAGAGTATTTTCTTTTTTTCTTTTTTTTAATTAAAGATTTATTTTTTAATTATTACATATCCCCCCTTTCTGCTTGTTCTTGCTGTGCTCATTTTTGCGTTCTTCTGTGTCCACTTATTTCCCCCCGCTGAGGGCGACCCACCGAGTCAGCTCACCGCGTGGGGGCCCGCCCCACCCGCGGTGGCTTGCCTTGCCCGTGGCGGCTGGGCCTGCCTGGCGGCTTACCTTCTCAAGGCGGTCTGACCGCTCAAGGAGGCCCCAGGAACCAAACCCAGGGCCTCCTATGTGGTAAACCGGCGCCCTACCAATTGGGCTACAGCCGGCCCCCAGGAAAGAGTATTTTCTAACTTACAAACATCTAACAAAGGGACTCTTAGAACGAAGCTTAGTAATCAATGAGGAGGGGCCAATATTACATAGGCAATGATCACACATTTTTAAATGTTTGGGACTATTAAATTATAAGAAAATATCTGATGAGTGGTATACTTATCAGATATTTTGTTTAATATTTTGCCTATTTTCATGATTAAGAGGATTCTTATTCTGGAAATAGGTTTTATGTTTCTAAAACAATGCTTAATGTTGCAACCTCTGCCATGCTATAATAATCACTTACTTAAACATTAATGGCAATGGCAGAGGAGATTTTACTACATGCACGTGGATGGCAGGTGTAGGCTGTCCACCAGCTGTCTCTATAACCTTTTGATCCCTTTGGACAGCAAATCTGTTCAATAGCCCTATATGGTCACTCCTCATTTGTTGTATGCTTTCTTCTCCTTTCATATGTTCAGAATCTCTATCCCTTTCACTTGGCATCCTTTTATTAAAATAGAAAGCTCCCGGTAAAGCAAACTAAAACTAATTTTACACTCAGTCAATGTAAAGGTTCAGGAACAGATTAACATATTTTATCAGCAGTTGTTAGTGTTAGTTATGTGTAGAATGTGTATTTCTTTATTCTTTTGTTATAAAATACAACTACAGTGAGAAGATTAAAATTTTAAGTGAGCCAGTATTTCAGTTAATTTATAAAGTACTCCATGATACTGTAATTAATACCAGGACTTTAATTATATAAATAGAAAGGTTTAAATCAGACCTAAGAATAACGTAGTTTATGCTTACTTAAACTACAATGAAAACCATCAAAGGGTAATTTTCAAACAGTAATTTTTCTGCCCCTTTGTTACTGTTGCTAAATTTAATATAGTTGGAAAGGACCCTATCTGAAAGCATTATTAGTTAAGCCAAATACTTGCACATTCCTACATTCCACTCGCCCCCAATCCATTTAAGATCCAATGATGCCAGGGGAAGCAGGATAGAATAAATAGTGGTTAAGAAAATAAGTGTTGGAGTCAAATTGCTACTTAGTAACTGAGAGACCCTCAGAAAGATCTTTAATCTCTCTTGTCCTCAGTTAAGTCATCTGCTAAAAAATAAGGTGGTGTGTGGTAAGAGTACCTACTTTACTGAGTTATTATAATTGTTTAAATGAAATAACACAGACCAAGTAGTTAACATAAAGTTTGACACAGAGAAATAGTTCAATTTCTGGTAGGTATTATCATTATTTTAGTTACATTGTATCCTATCTGGATTTGTTAACAGACTTCTCAATATTCTCACCAAGCCTAGCAACATATCCATTTTTATCATTGCTTCAGGGATTAATTTGTGGCTATATTATGCCTTTAGCTTGGAGCTAACTCATTCTTTTCTTTCCAGGAAAAAAATAAAATGACATCCACTCCAATTGCTAATGGCAACTTTTTTCCCCACACTGTCATAAATACAGCACTGTATTAATCTTTAACGTTTTCCTTAATTCTTTAGAAGCACTCTGTAATCAAAGTTTAGGAATTATCTTTAATACTGCCATATCTACATTTAGGTCTGGGTCACATAATCCTATTTATAACAGCCTCCTGGCTGCTTATTCTACTTTAATCCATTCCACATTTTATACTAGTAAACTTTTAAAAAAGATGTCTTGAAAATGCTGCTCAATATTTCCATAATAACATTTTCCTTTTAAAAGAATATTCAGTGATTTGCTATTGTCTAGTTTCATCTTGAAACAACTCTACCTTTAGAGATCACGCTCTTATCTTTTATCACGTTTACCACTTGATATGCCATTTAGATTACCTGATTTCTTGCATTTGTTTTCCAGTTACTTCATTAGCAGTGCTATATCTCTCCAACTAGAGTATAACTGCTTTGTTTCTCTATGTCATTTTCTAATTTTCTTTTGATCCTCAAAATATTTAGTACAGTACTATATTCACAGTTTGTTCTTAAATTGGAGGATCTTTCATTCAATTCCACTTTCTCGAATATTACAAAGTTAACGACACAAGTTATATAACAAATACTACTGTTCCACATTATTTGTTGGAATAATTAAAAGCATAGCTTTTCTCAAATATTATTTTTGTTAAGCTTTTTATTCTGGAAATTTATTTTCAAAATCTACACTTAATTAAAAAAAGAATCTTAAGACTAATACCTTATATAGAGTCTATATGTCTAAAGGCCCTGGTCTTTTAACTTAATTTCCTTTAATTAAAATGGAAAACATCTCAGTAAGCAAATGAAAACCAATACTCAGTAAATGCAGATTAAAGAATATTAACTAGAGCTGTTAATGACTGATCCTTTGGGTTATACGGGAAACATATGTTTGTATTTTTATAAATTACGGGAGTATTTATATAACATGTATTATGCTTACAATTGGGCTGGGTATTGTTCTGTTTAAAAATGGTTACCTCACTCCATACTCATAATAACCTTATAAAGTACTACTATCATCTTCATTTTATCTGTGAGGAATCTGAGGTGAAGAAAGGTTAAATGAAGTGCTCAAGGTCATATAACTAATAATTAATCATTATAGTCACCATTGACAAAGATCTGGAAGAGTCAGACAAGTCAAAACAGCCTGCTTCTAACCCCTTAATTTTGTTTTTCACTTCCTTCATGTACAATTATAAACTGTCTATTTGAACACGTGTGATGAATGTCTCATTGCCAAGAATAGCTGGAACTGGCAAAAGGTCATTTAAAATGAATCAACCGGGCGCCGGTTCACCACATGGGAGGCCCCGGGATCGGTTCCCAGGGCCTCTCTGAGCGGGCAGACCGCCTTGAGAGGGCAAGCCGCCTGAGCGGGGCAGAGCCGCCATGGGCAAGGCAAAAAGCTGCCATGGGCAGGGCAAAGCCGCCACGGGCAGGGCAAAGCTGCCACGGGCAGGGCAAGTTGCCCGCGAGCAGAGCAGAGCCGCCCGCGAGCGGGGCAAGCTGCCTGCACGGTGAGCTGACTCGGCACGTCGCCGCAACAGGGGGAGACAAAGCAGACACAGAGGAACACAAAAATGAACACAGCAAGAACAAGCAGAAAGGGGGAGATATGTAAGAAAAAAATAAATAAAAATAAAAATAAATGAATAAATAAATAAAATGAATCAACCTAAAACTCAGGCCAAATTTTCACAGTACATAGATGTTTTAAAGATCGAGACATTACCTTAAACAAAAAAAAAAAAAAAAAGAAAGAAAGAAAGAAACTGATATATATTATCATCAACAAAATTTAGATTAAGATTTTAACTGTGAACTCTTTATAGAAAAAAAATGAATCAAATGATGAATTGGGGATAAAACATCCCTTTTTCAAAAGAAAAAAATATTATATCACAATACAACTTTTATTCAATGCACATTTTGACTTAGTAGCAGGATTACAAAGGATATTTTTGCAAAAAAAATTTTCAAAAATTTCAACAAGTTTTCCCCAAGCCTTTTCCAATCCATACAAAGTATGTTCTTTTAACTCTACCAGATCTCTATTTTTCAAAGATTCACAATTCACAACTTCCACTTGCAAGGGACCTCTCTTATATTTGCACTTGAGTATCATCAGATCATTACCTAAAAACTTGGCACCCATAAGCATAATAATGCAATGGGCGGAGGCAGATGCTAGTGTTAAAAAGGTTGGGGTGCTTGGGGATTAATTTTACAAGAGGCCAGTCAAGATTTTGATATTAGATAACTTTTGCTTCTGTATTCAGCTTCAAAGTGTAAAGATTCAGAAAAAGAATAAGCAGAATTTGAGGATCCCTTGTTTTTACTTAAACTACTCACTTTTGTGAATACAGCAGCTTGCTGCTTTGTGACTTTTCGTACTTTTTCTACATATACATGCAATACTCTGTAGAAAGCATGAGAACTCTTACGTGATATGACATGGTCCATGTACTGAGGTAAATAAGGAGCCCAGGCATCGATGGCCTCCTTCCGTCCCGCCTGTTCAATTCTTCTCAACTCTGCTAGAAGCAGGGCCTGTGCTGCTTCTCTTACCTAAGATGACCACAGATCCAAATGTAAAAAAAAAAAAGAAAGCGTACCAGTTGGTGAGATGAGTATTTATCGTAAACTAGAAAGCTCATAATGAAACAAACTTCTAGCCAAATTATGAGTTATGTAGTTAAAATGAAACAGTTTAGATGCTACCAATTCACCAGACACTTTAATTAATTAAATACTAATTAATGAATAGGGTGTTATATGGGAATCCTGTATTTTATGTATGATTGTTCTGCAATCTCACAACTTTTCTAAGGAAAAAAAAATTATCTCAATTTTTATTTCAATGGAGCATACAACTTTTATTTTGCACTTTTAATTTAGTATTGTTTTATTTTATTTGAGCTCCAAGAAGTTAGTCAATTATCAAGTGATGTACCAATCAATTTATTAATTATTTATAATTGAAAACACAACTCAGCAGCATATGAATATGAGCCTGGGTGAAAGTTGTTTTTAAGTGCAATTGTCTTTTAAAGTGAATTCAAATATTATTCAATGCAAAAATCATGAAAATTTTACAATGTGCTGTTATCCCACTTTGAGTTGAGGAAAGAGAGACCAGGAAAGGGTCAAATAAAAATATTATTAATATTTGGTAGATTAAAAATCTTGAATGATATAAACTGCTATAGCTATATAGGTTAAATGCCATATTTTTAAAAATCTCAACAAAATATTTCCAAGTCCCTGGTGATATTATATATTTTTTTAACTTTTTTTTCTGTTTGTATATTTTTTTTTAATTAAAATTTTAAAAAAAATACATCGATTACATAAATGTTACACAAAAATTTTAGGGGTACCCATATGCCCCACCTCCCACACCTCCCACAACCACCCACATATACATTCTTCATTAGTGTGGCACATCACCTGCAACAGATATACACATTTTGGGGCTTTGCCACTAAGCAGGGAACATAGTTCACATTCTAGACCAGTAATATTATATTCCAAACAATATCTAACACAGCATAGGTCCATGTACACAAAATAACAGCTACCATTATTGAGCTCCTACCATGTATCAGCTCAGTACTTACTGTTTCACATGCATTATCTTATTTGATCCTGATGCTATCCCATAAGGAATATATTTTTATCCTCACTTTATAAAATAAACTCACATAACCTTAAGTAAATTGCCCAGAGTCACAGAGTTAATAATTGGTAGAACTGATATTTAAACCCAGGTCACTTCTAATTCCAAAGACCTGCCCCTTCTACTATAATACATTACCTTCCATTGGACTATGGTTATTCACTTAGAATTTGATTCATGTGATTATACCTGTGTGTGTGATTTGAGAAGAGGTAGGTATATGTATGTTTGTGTGTATGAATGTGTGTTATATGATATGTATAGAAACAAATACTTAAGAAACTGTTCCATAAAATGAATGAAACTTTTCTATCAAATACCCACCAGATTAAAAAAACAAGCTGAAACATTACTGTTTAGTATATATATTGAAAAAGAAAAACACAGAAATCACCAATCCATATTTTCTTGACATAATAAATAGGTTATAACACAAATTAGATAAACATTAACCATTTTTGTTTATAATTTCTATTTGCCAGTGACTTTTTCCATTTTTTTGGTAACGTTTTTATTTTCTATGCATATCACCTCAACATTACCTCTAAGCATCGATCTTGCCATCTTCGAGCCAGCATCTCTAGAAGTGGAGGCCTAAATTTGTCTAATCCCAGCAGGTCTGGCAGCATAACACAATGCATAGCAGCCAACTGACTCCATCCTGGTAAAACGTAATATATTACAAATACTTTAAATATTTTGGCATTCTCTTAATTCAAAGGTTTATTTTCATGTAAGTACACAAAAAAATACAGACCCATTAAATTATGTTATAAATGATTTCAACCAAAAAAAGATTTCAATTTATTATTAGACATTTTGTATGAAGAATTCCACCAAATGTATTTCACCTTCCAAATCATGTATCTAAAACCTATAAGAACTCCCAAAGTCTCAATTGGAATTAAAATCCACTTAAATACACCAGAAATCTACAAAGAAAACATATATTAAGGGATGAGAAAGTATAGATATAAACACATAGTACAGCTACAGACTGGAAGTCACTTTTGGTTAAAAGGACATGTCACCCCTTCTCTGTTAGATGACCTTTAATTAAGGTACTTATTTCCTTAATTTCCTTAACCCTTTCCTACAAAATGAACCAGATATTTAATCTGAATCATAACTGAAATAAGTTATAGAACACAAAAAACGTGACAATCCAAAACTTATAAAATCTTAAACTTCATTAATGCTATGGGAATAAAAGTTACTTTTTCCAAAATTCTAATCCATAATATGAAACTTGAAAAAGACAAATATGAAAAAGACAAACACTGTAAACCATTTCAATAGTTAGAAGTACTAACATATAGACACCAACAAATAAACATTTCAATCCTATTTTCAAAGTGTTTGCAATATATACAATAAATGCCTCATTCTTCCCAAATTATGTAGGAGGCTAAGAGTCCACAATAATTACCATTATCTTGGGGATAATATCTAAAGACAAATAATCAAGAATGGATGCAAAAATGTCCTCTATCATGGTACAAGATGAATTATCTGTGATCACAGAATTTTAGCAAGTCAATGTTGTGAAATAATCTAAACTGCAATCTTCTAAACAACAAAAACCCTACCATGAAACTCAAAATGATCACTGGAATTGTTAAAAAGAGAAAGACAGAGAGAGACTGAGAGAGAGAAAGGGGGATCACCATCTAAGATTTATCCTTTTGGTGAGGAAATTCTCATCAACTAAGAATAAATATGTAATTACATTAAATTAAGGTGATGCGCACATACATATTTAATTACAATTTACTTTCAGGGGTCTTTATATTTACTTATTTTTCAAATTACTACCTAGTAATTTCTTTTTTTTTAAAAGATTTATTTTTATTTATTTTTATATCCCCCCCTTGCTGATTGTGCTCGCTGTGTTCATTTTTGCTCTGCGTTTTTCCGTGTCTGCTTATCTCCCCCTGCTGCGTCAGCTCAGCACACAGCAGCTTGTCTTCACCAGGAGGCCCCGGGAACCGAACCCGGGGCCTCCCATGTGGTAAACGAGGGCCCAACCAATTGAGCCACAGCCGGTTCCCCCTAGTAATTTCTTAAAGTGATTTAATATCTCATAAAAAATATAAAGTGTATTTATGAGCAAAATTTTAACGATGGTGATGAGTCTCTAATAGCTTATTTTTGAATTAATAAATAACTATATTTCACAATAGCTTAACAAATATGACCCTAATGATTTGACTAAAATGTGGTCTCAACATACAAACTTTAGTTCAGGTTTATGACAGGGAAAACAAACAAAAAAATGAAATTACACCTTTAAGTCCCCCTATTTATTTCTATAGGAATGGTTCTTGCAAAGTAGGCTCTGTATTTAACAGACATTGCACCATTTCTTCCATATGAATGGACTTGTAATATTACTTTTCAGTGAGGAGTCAGAATCATTCTGGATCATAATTGAGACTTTATAAATTCCCCTTATATATTATACAAAACTTGAGAACCACAATGAAGACAAAGGATAGAAATAACTCAGAGTTCACAAGTTCCATTAAGCTTCCAGGCAGTAAAAGTAATCCTAGATGGCTCTTGGGGAATAATGGTTTGTAGATCCATATACATTCTCAGAGTTACAAAAAAGTATTTTTGTTTTCCAGTCCTGTATCTCCACAGGGATAATATGGCAGCCTAAGAACATTTTAAAAACATTTTGAAAACATTTTAAAAACATTTTGAAATTACAGATTTTTGCCTCAGCCCAAAGCAGAAATAGTAAGGAGGGTAAATAGGTAAATAGCTAGCAGTGTGTAATCACTGGTACCAATCATCAATCTGAAGACTTTTCAAATGAGAATAAATTAAGAGATCCCCAACATCCCACTTTAACCAAGGCACATGGTTGTGTAAAAAAGAGCAATATGCCTGTCAGAGAAATGATACAAGTAAAATAAATTCATTAGCTCTAATGTCAGCAATCATATGGCAAAAATATCATGAAAATCCATCTACCTTGTAATAACTAATTCATATCAAAGGCTAACATATTTGTATTTCTTTAACAGAATTTTAGATTAGAGAAAACATGGTTTATGCCAACAGGAGTAACATTACATTTTTATAACTGGCCCTTCTAAATGACAGTAGCAAATAAAGTTATAGAAGGGGAATTTTAGGATCTCATACATAACAAAGCAGATGAATGTATAAATTAGATTAAAAAAACATGTCATATTAGAATAAAGCATAGATTGAAAGAGAGTTGTTAGAAAGTTGAGAAAGAATACCTTCATTTACTAAGAAACAGGTATGTAAAGCAGGAGTAGAAGCAGGGTCAGAGCCAGAGTGATCAGCATCAGAACGAGCAGAAACGACAGGTGCAGCAACTTGCAGAAGAAAATAGAAGAAATAAAGAGAGAATTGAGATACAGTGGTTTCTGAAAAAAAAAAAGCTCAATATTAGTAAAGAATGAAAAACAAAATTGGCAAAATATAATGAATGTAGAACTGAAAAATAATGTTTTGATCAGAAGGATCTGATAAGGATTACAGCAGAAAAGTAATAGCTTTTATTAAACAGAAATCACAATATAGTTCAAATTTCTTTTAAAGTCAAGATCTTTTTAATATAGTTGAATGGTTGTCAACTAATCCAAAATAACGCTAAAATAACTAAGGCTAAAATGAAAACAATGGCAAACATTAAGGATTAACAAGAAAAAAAAAGAATAAAATTTAAAAAAAGAATTAACAAGAACGTAATTCAGGTTAAAACCTATCATAATGAAAATGGTTATGCTGGTCTACATATTGTCAATTCATTAATACATTAACTACATTCTACTAATAGTTTATTTTCTAACATTTTGTGTAAATTATTTTTAAATCTCTCAAACTAATATCCACTGAGATATTGCAATTTTCCACATTAATTTAATAAAAACAATTTAAAATACATCAACTTGTAAAGAATATATATACTACACTATACTTAGATATTGTTAGAAGAATCCTAATATAACTTCTTTGCGGTTTCAAAATTGTTCTTACAATGCAAATGCTATATATTCTAAAAACAGTTACTGTGAATTTTATAATTCTTATAGATGTACCAAATTAAAAAAAATAAAAAGTCATGCTACCAGAAAAATGTTCCAGCTTAAATTATCATATGAAAAGGCAAAAGGACCGTATGGCACACACATTCTACAACTGGAGGTCAATGTTAAGATTTAGAGGTCACCATTTGACACTTCCTTCCTATGGAGAAATTACCATATGTCATGCACAAGCATCTTCAAATTAATCCCTCTCCTTTCTTCTGTCATTGAACAGCAATAGGTTTGGACTCCTGAACAGATTAAGCATTGTCCGCTGAATGATATGTTTGCTTTTCATGCAGTAAAGTTCTTTTATAACTATAGGACAGCTGCATGAAAACAACTTTTTCATAATTTCCACACGATTACATCATAATGTCAATCAGGCACGTGCAAGGTAAACAGTAGAACTAAAAGAAGTCCATGATCTGTAATAAAATAAAGAAAATCTAGCTCCATAAACCTAAGAAGCACATATTGCACACATGAAAGTTTCATCTAGGGAATTATAATTTTTTATTACAAGAGTTTTTTTAGAAAATAATTATTTTATAATGCCATACTTATACAAGGAACAAAGCCACTCAACTGCATATTTCATAAGATCTAAGAACTCCATTATAAAGTAATAATGCAAAGAAATCTCAAATATTTCTACATTCCATTAATTTTATTTTTTCAATTTCCTTATCACTTTTTATTATAAATTCAGTCATTATGGGCCTGTAAAATATTCACCAGCCCATACAATAAGTTGGCAAGCCTCAGTGGCAAGAAGCAATTTTCACGTTTTAACTTTCATGCCACCAAATTTGTTGAGAAAATTCCTTTGGTGGCTTCCAACGTTTGGGAATTTCCTATAATTTCACTTAAAAAAAAAAAGGAAAAATTATTATTATCTCTGTAAAGGTCATGTTAATTTTTATTTTATCCTTAAGTCTGAAAAGACACTAGAAGGTGAGGAAATTCAACACAAATGAATAAAAGTTTGGGACTCAGTGGTAAAAACCCTAACAAGGTCAAATAAATAGTGGGAGTAAATCATGATGTTTTCTCTTAAGGCACATGTTTGAAAGGAAACTAGAAATGCTGCTGGAAAAACTGGAGAATGAGTACAATATGTCTTAACAGATAGATTAATGTTCAATATATATAACTTCATTTTTTAGGAGAGCAAAAAAACAGATACTGGGTATTATATTTTGAAAGTCATGCTTAAATGACATTTCATATAGAAATAGCCATTAACATGTGCCCTTAAATCCTGCATGAACTAAAAATTAAAAAATATATACTGCAATAGAAATCAAGAAATCAGATTTACTATGCTTTAAAAGCTTCTGCATTACCACCAAAAAATATGTCATTCGGGCCACCCAACACAACTGAAACTTCAGAATCTATAACTAATTTCACAATTCATTGAAAATATTAAACTCTGCTTTAGCTTTTACATTTTACAGTTGGCCAAATTTAGAAAACTCAGCAACAGAAATTAGGAGAAAAAAATATTATTTCCAGACTGAAAGGATCAAGATTTAATAACAAATAATAAATCTGAAAAGTTATGAGAAGCACTGAACACAGAATATTTACACCATAAAATATAATTAAGTATTTGATTCCTTAAAACAAATAAGCTGCCATGTCAACTACCAATTTGTTACACTTATTAAGGATTAGTAAAACGAAAGGGAAAACAGTCTCAGCACACCTTCTAACTGGCAATAGTACTGACACAAGTTCTACCTGGCAAAGTCCTTTAAGTAAACGATTTTACAGCTGAGAGCCTCCTTGGAGGCTTACTCACACATGAAAAGATATATGAAGATAAACTTGTATGAAAATACATATGTGATGGTTAGGCTAATGTGTCAGCTCGGCCAGGTAATTGTGTCTAGTTGTTTGGTCAAGCAAGCACTGGGCTAATTGTAATACAAGGATATTTATGGACTTTAGTCATCAGTGGGTTTACTGCAGAGATTGCTGATTTGTATCTGCATCAACCTGGGAGATTGCCGTCAGCAATGAGTGATGCTTTATCCAATCAGTTGAATGCCTTAAAAGGGGAAGTGATTTCAACATTCAGAGAGAATTCCCCAGCTAGTCTTTGGACAGCCAACATCTCTCAGAAACTTATCAAGGACCTTCACTGGACTTTCATCGGAGCCCCTGGTTTGCAGCCTACCTGCAGAAACCTGGACTTGTGCACCCCCACGGTCACGTGAGAGACTTATGAAACGTCATACAATTTACAGATATCTCCTGTT
>PVKH010017069.1:0-15535 GCA_004027955.1 Chaetophractus vellerosus | reverse complement strand
GAAGGCCTTTGGGATTACTCACATCAATGTTGAGCTTGCCAACTCGGAGGCACCGTGCTGTGTTCGGATCATCCTCAACACTTTTTGGTAACGTATAAAGAGCTTTGAACTTTTCATATTCTTCCCGATATTTGATCTACAAATAAAAAGTACAAAGAAAGAAAAATAGTTTTGGAGAGTAATGGATCAGTATTATTAAAAGAGTAGGGCGGAGTGGGTGCAGTTCAGTGGCTGAGACCTGCTTTGCATGTACAAGGTCCTGGGTTCAACCCCTGTACCTCCTAAAAAACAAACAAACAAACAAAGAGAGTAGGAAGGACCTGACTCTGGAATCCAGCTTCTTTTCTCATCTCTAGAGAGGCCTAATATTAATGCCTGCAACAGGGTAATTATGAGGCTAAAAGGCTATAAGGTATCAGGGGGAAATAGGGGAGTGTTGGAGTTCTCTATTTGGGTTTGTATTTTTTCTGTAAGAGTCCTGTAAGTTTGAAAGTATTTCAAAATAAAAAGTTTAAAATGAGAGAGAGAGAGAGAGAAACAATGTAAACTAAGTGTAATACATAATCCTGGACTGGCTCTAACACTAAAGGATAAATAAGGCTATATATCTGAAAGTATTTTTTAAACTATAAAGCAGTACAAAATTTTAATTACTGTTATTAAAACTCCTATAGCAATACTAATACTTTTTACTGCTACAACAGCTAACTCATTTGAAAGCTTACGTAATTTTTAATCTCTTTTGTGATCATGGCTTTGTTTTTCTTAATATTATAAGTGAACCCTTAAAAAAAATACAACCGGGAATTTCTTCGTTTTTAATAACCAACAAGCCTGATGCTTAAGATAAGACACATCCTCGAATTTCATTTTTTAAAAATACAGCACAACCAACTTACAAAGGAAAACTAACTTTTAGGTATTCACATTTAGTTCTTAAGCCACATTGACTTATTAATTTATGTTCCAAGACTACTTGAACTAGGTGATAAGGCTCCTACAGAGATGAAGACCCAATCTCTTAGCAAGTGGTGATAAAATTATAATTCTCTCACAACCCAGACACCCAAGTCTCAGTAAAGTAGGGGAGATGGCAGTATTTGTCAGAATTCTATCAAAATCTTTTACTGACTGGAGGTGAACTAAAAGTCCCATCAGAATTTCCCAGGACATTGGTTCACAGGCTCCTTACATCTAATCTATTGTTTGTTTGTTAAGAAGACAGCAAAGTCGCCTCTTTTTTTAAACTAAGGCTAGGACCTTCTTTTAAAGGATTAATTTTTTTATACTCTACCTTGCTTCAAAAACAATTTACAGAGACTCATGCCTTTATAACTTTTTTCATGACTAAAGGATTTTTCTACAGAGTCAAACCATGGAAAATTAAAAGCATACAGCAACGTAGGCTGAAATAGCATTTAGCGTCTTCACATATGCACAATCAGGGCTCGCTGCAGTTTTTAACAGAAAAAATTCTGATGTATAAGCCCCTGCTGGCCTTTCTAAATCCCACCTACAAAACTTCTCTTCACAAATGAAATACTTTCTTCTTTGGGCTAGTCTGTTTGCAGTTTTCCAAAGAGAGTTGGGTCTGGACAAAAATCATATGTGTTAATATTTCTTCCAGGTAAATATTTAGATTACTTCCATATATGGTCTAAAGAAGTCTTTTTCTAAACTGAGTCTCTAGAGGGTAGTGAAATGAATTTCCTGGGATCGCTAGAATTTAAATGAATAGAATAAAACTGAAATGATCACAGGGCATTGCCTATAGTAAAGTATTCTGTGAAACTTTTATGTCAGAAGGGACTCACAAACTTCAGTTGTGTATATGTATGCGTGTGTGTTAACGTGCAATATAAAATAAATTTCTCACTGTGGATCATGGTTAAAAAAAGGTTGAGATACTGGTCTAAAGTGTTATATGTAAAATATTAAAAATTAAGAGATAACAGTCTCTAATGATTCTGAAAAGTCAACATGGCTTATTAGAACTTCAGTAAAGGTTACAGGGAATTTTACAATAAGAGATTTTACTTAAGAACATTTTAAGCATAGAGGGTTGGAGATCATAAGACTTTTCACCATATTTAAACAGCTCATGGTGTTTAGGATTTTAAAAAATACATCTATATGTAAGAATGTTTATGCCTTAAAAATTAGAATTCCAAAATAAACTTTTTTTACATTTCATCATTATAAAAATAATTATTTACCTTTTTATCATTTATTTGGGGATGGTTTAATAACCAGTTTTTCACATTTACTGGCTTATTTTTATTTAAAAAAAAGTCTACACAATTATTGAAAAAGAGTGCATTTTGAGTGGTATACTCTGTCTTCTGCCTATCCTCACTTCTGGCTAGCACAGAGTATCTGTCCTTCCCAGGCAGACAGCCTGTAAGGCTGTGGCCTTCTTGCAGGTGTCTCTCCGCAGTGCCCTTGAGAGCAAGCAATAAACTCTCCCACTCTGGGACACCTGAGCATCTGGAATTATTTGTTGGGCTATCTCCATGGAAGTGCCAGGGGCACTTCTGTGTGACATATGAATCAACCAGAAAAATTATGGGAGTGGAGAGGAGGGGAAAGCAGAGGAGAGGCACGTGGCTGTCATGTTTGTTCTTGACTTACAATGCTGGCCATATACTTCTGATTCCTGGCATGTGTCAGGGACACGGTGTTGGAAGGCAGTATGTAGCTAGTGGCTTTCACTTTGTCCCAGGCCTCCTTGTACAGGTTCTGTAGGGGATGAAAGATTGTCTTGTTAATATGGGAAAATGCATTCTGGTTAGCTTCCAAGTAGCAGCTTTTCCCTTTATTTCTGGCCTTCTCAGACACCCCCTACTACTCCTTAGATCTATTCCCTCTGTAGGATACAAGTCACCTGAAGTGAATTACTGGATTAGTGCCACAACCATAATTTCATAGTCTATTACTGTGTTCTCTACGACAGCCCTTATCACAGCCTGCTAGTTACCAGTTTTTGATGCCATATTCATTTCCCCATAGGTCTGGGAATCCCTGGAGGAATGAAGACCATTAACATTTTAAAAATAATTAATGTATCCTCCCTATTCTTCTGAAGCTAGTGAGAGCTCAAAAAACATTTGTTTCCACTCCTAGGTACTTGCCCAGGAGAAATGAACACCTACAGTCACACAAAAATCTATATGCAAATGTTTATAGCAGCTTTTTTTATAATTGCCAAAAGTCTAAAAGCAGCTCAGATGTCCTTCAACTGGTGAATGAACAAGCAGACTGTGGTAATACCACAGGATGGAATACTATTATGCAATAAAAAGGAATCAACGATCTATTTTATGCAGCAATATGCATGAAACATAAATGTACTTCACTAAAAGGACTGGGGCATATGGGAATCCCCTATATTTATGATATAACATTTATGTAATCTAAAGATTCTTTAAAAATAAAAAAAATTTTTAAAGGAAAAAAAAGTAGACTTAAAGGCTGATTCCATTTATATAACATTCTGGAAGAGGCAAAATTATATGGACAGAAAACAGTTTTGTGGATGCCAGGGATGGGGGAGGGGAGCCTGCGGCGAGGAGCTGATTTCAAGTGGCAGCAAAAGGGAATTTTGACTAGTAGTAGATATATCACTCTATGCATTTGTCAAAAGTCATAGTACTGTACACCACAATGAATGAATTTCACTGTATTAAATTAAAAGAAACAAAGAAATCACCCAGGATTGGGAGGGAATCAAAATGGAATACAAACTATAACAAATGAACTTCACTGTATTACAAATGCAATGCCACACTGAAGGCAGTGAGGAACAAAGCAGCTAACTTGTTTTTGAAAAACAATTGACTGGATACACTAAGGCTATAGACAAAAATAACTGTATACAAAATACTGTACTCAGTAAATTTGTTTCTCACAAGGTATGGATTAGCAATTCTGAAAATACTTTATAAGTATGCAAATAAGTAAATTTAATATAGATAACTACAGCCAGGTTTTTCACTATTGGAAAAAGAAGATGCAAATAAGGAAAGTGGGGGGGGGGGCAGGGAGGCTAGAACGAACCCTGTGGTGTTGAATTGGATTGGCAGTGTGAATATGAACTCATGGTTTTTAAATATATATACAGAAGGATAGATATAGAAATAAAAATAGATATGTATGCATACAAGGATTAGTGTACATACATATATTTCTAAGCTCTATCCACTGAGAGGGCCCAGTAGCAAAGACTCTCCTGTATCAATGAGCACACCTAGCATTCAGGTCTTGGTTTCTAAACACCAATCTCCAATAAAAGAAACAGGACTCCTTGGAGAAGAGGTTGATTCCAAGTCTGGAACAGGGAAGATACAAGATGTGCCTGGCGCATCTTGTGGTGCCAGAAAGTAAGGAAATGCTCAAAAAACACAATGATAAGGCTATGTCAAGGGGACACAGGAGCCAACCTGAGAAAGTTCCCAACGGCCAAAGCCAAAAAAATTTGAGCAACACTGTAAGTAAGAGCAGTATTAGAATATAACCCATAGAATAAAATAACAAAGGGAAAAAAAACTTTACAGTGTAGAAACTTGGCAGACACCACCTTAACCAAGTGAGGAAGGTCAAGACACCAGTTACTGACACCACGGACCACCTGCCATGACACAGTGAGAAGAGCACATCACTTCTGTGTTATTCTTGCCAGAAATTCATAACCTCAATCTAATCATTAGGAAACATCAGATGAACCCAAACTGAGGGACATTCTACAAAATAATTGGCCAGCATTCTTCAAAAATGTCAAGATCACAAAGAAACAAAGGAAAGACTGAGAAATTATCACAGATTGGAGGAGACTAAGGAGACGACAACTAACTGCAATGTGGGATACTGGATTGGTTCTTGGAACAGAAAAAGACATCAGTGGAAAAACTGGTGAAATCTGGAGATGGTTTGTAATTAACATTGTAATAGTGTTAATTTCCTAGTTTTGGTAATTGTACTTTAGAGAAGCTGGTGAAGGGTGTGCAGGAATTCCCTGTACTACTTTTGTAAGCTTTCTTTAAATCTACAACTATTTCAAAATAAAAAGTTAAAAAATGTTTGTTGAATTAACCAATTCAGAGGAGGAAAAAGAAAGCAGTTGTACTGTTCAGTAAGTCACTGGCAACTAGAGAAGCCAGAGAAAGACAAGTTCAGGGTCAATAAAGAATAGCTCCGGGGCCGGCCGTATTGCCCAGTGGATAGGGCACCGGTATACCACATGGGAGGCCCCGGGTTCGGTTCCCAGGGACCTCTCCTAGTGGGCAGACAGCCTTGAGAAGGGCAAGCCGCCATGGATGGGCAGAGCCGCTTGGGCAGGGCAAAAAGCTGCTACAGACAGGGCAAAAGCCGCCACGGGCAGGGCAGGTCGCCCGCGAATGGAGCGCAGCCAGCCACCCATGAACTGAAGCAGGGCCGGCCGTGAATGGAAGCAGAAGCCGCCCACAAGCGGGCAAAGCCGTGCCTGCGCAGTGACCGGTCTCGGCGCGTCGCCGCAGCGGGGGGAGGGGAGATATGTAATAAAATAAATAAATCTTTAAAAAAAAAAAGAATAGCTCCACCAGTACCTGCCTACAATAAGGAACGAGTTTCTGAATTTCTGAAACTATGAAATAGACCAATATTCAAATTGGGGCTTATTTAATTATAAACAGGATTAATGAGGTAAAATACAAATTTGAAGATTCAGGAAAAAAACCTAGAAAACTTTTGGAGGTAGGGTTCCTTATCCTTTTTATTTTCTTATTAATCTCTGATGGGGGAAAAGGTGGCCCAAATTTAAGAGAAAAATTTCAACTCACATTGCTATAAAGATTCTTCAGATTCTTAGTTCTGTCATAATCCACCGTTTCTAGAACTGTTGTATATTTGTCCTTAATCTGATGATAATTTTCTTTATATTTCACCTACAGAAAACAGGATGAGTTATTCACCTCTGTTTTTGAACATACATAAGGACAAGCAAGGGCATGTCATTGGAAGAGAAGTACACGGAAGACCCACCTCGCTGGCATTAATGCCACTTTGAAGAGCAGTCACGTAAAGTGGAGTATCTGTGACCAGTTTATAGTTTTGTAGATTTTCTTTACCTGCTGCAATATATTGTAGCTGTGAAGAAAAGCAAAAGTCAGCAAAATTGGTAAAATACAGGTCTGCCATCGACTTCAGCCCTTTGTGCCAACTTAGATGTGCCTTTATTTATTTCTGGGTTTCTGCTTTAACCCTAACAAGGAGACAATTGCTCTATAGTCCAGCAGACCTTATGTGGCAGCCAAAATGAACAGTCTTTCTTGACAGTCTGTATCTCTGCCAGGTGTCCTTTGTTTTGCTGCCATTTCCACGCCTATGCTCCAGTGCTGACATCAGCCCCTCGATTCCAACATTCCATTAGACCTGTCCTAGGAGAGCTAAACCAAAATGCCAAAATGTCCAGGTATCTATTTTTTTGCCTTCAAAACTTACCTGTTTGTGGCCAAAATATGCTTTTGTATCCTACTCTCTGCAAGTTAACCTGCCCAACCAAGATACAGCTGCCTGGGAGGAGTTGACTATGGAATACCAACCAGTGCCTGAAGCCACAGGAGAGGGGAGCTCCATACTGAGGAGCTCAGGCACCAGAGCCGGCCACCAGGAGGGGTTTGAATTCAGCAGGAGGCCTTTAGTTCTCTTTGATGACGACTGTTACAGCAGCTTTCTCTGCTTGGCCAACTGCCCACTGATCTTTCTAGGAGGATCGGCCCACCTGACTCTGGAGGTCGTATGCTTTCTTGGCATGGAGGATCTGGGGTGTATCCCAAACGTAGCAGCCAATGCCTTTCAGCCAGTTCAAGTCATCTTTATACACGTTCTGTAAGAAAGAAGGAACAGCGAAAGGTGATGGGTGCCAACTCAATTACAACTGAGCACTTTGATAATTTCCTATCGGCACTCGGCTATGCTTAGTGCTTAATGGTCATAGGGTGGCCTTTCAACACCTGGAAGGTCTTTAATGCCCTTGCCTAGAGAAGTCCAGGAGGAGAGCAATACCAAAATCTCTTCCTAGTGTTAAACAGCTGAAATCTTTAACAGGTCTCTCAAGACTCAAAGGGGATTCTTACACCAAAAGGTGTTTACTCATGCCACAGTGTGTTGAAAACCATCAGAGATTAGGAATACTGGAAAATCGGATCATGGAGAGCCAAATCTGGGAAAGGTGAATCCTATAACTGAGGCATACTGCAGAAAGGACGTACGTCACTCAAGATCTCCTGGGCATTTCGGGCACATATAACTTTGGGTTCTTCCGGAATAGATGTCCACTGGTGAAAGTAGTGTCGATACTCCAGGTCACTGAGGATGTACTGGCACCTTTTTGCCAGGACATGATTCATCATATCATTGGGGATGTGAACATTTGCTTTGGTGTCCTCATAATCTCTTCTGTAGTTCAACTAAAGAATATTGTTTTTAAAAGAGAAAAATAAGAAAAGAAATAAAATGTAAAGTATTAAGATCAAGGGCTTTCAGCTTCCAATATAAGATACTTTCTTTTAGAGCCTCACTTCTAATAAGATATTTCCTCAGTATCTTTAGAACAGGCTAAGGTTTAAAAAAAGATACTTTAATATATTCTTATTGTTCCAAAATTTCCCCATTTTATAACCCAGTGTGAATAGTGACCTTGATGTTTTCTTTTTTTCCAATTCCAGCTCTCATTGTGGGTTTGGTAATCAGGGAGGGAGAGAAAGGGAGAAAACACAGAGCCATTAGAGTTGCCCAAGACTGCCTGGCAGGGATGGAGGTAGAGCAAATCACTCCTTATCATTGTCCCCCAACCCCCAGCTCCTCATGAACCAGAGGACAGATATAAATAGACAGACACACAAGTACACGTAAGGCATAACAATCCTCTGTTAAAGTGAACGTTTTGCTTACCACACTCCTCATTTTTTGGAAATCCAGACAGTGAACCACACCAGGGAACTCACTGATTTCTTTCCCAGCCAAGTAGTGGCCCTTCTGCTTCTCAAATGTTTCTTTGTATTTCAGCTGTGGAGTAAGTATAGCACTGAGAGTCATTAGGGTTTCGAACCAGACCCTTGTTCCCCAATCAAGATCCTCAAACCAACGAGGGAGAAAGAAGTCCGACTGACCTCACTGTTGACATAGTCAGCATGCTTGGCTCCAACAATGGGAATATAGCGCTCATCCAAGGTGTAGCCATAGGCCTTGGTTCCCTCCCATGCCCCCTTGTACAGTATCTAGAGCAAAGAAACACGTGTCAACAGAACATTGTAATCAACAACAAAAAAAGTAAAATTAAGGTACAATATTTATGATTAAGGCAAGGCTGAAATCTTTATTTGTAGCCTTTAGTGTGCCTACCTAAGAACAAGCAGAGTGATTTTACTTATTGCAAATTAAATGTGTAGACTTTGAGGCATTATATAAGAGGATTTACCTATATTTACAATTCTAGTAAAAGCGGCAACAAATTTGCACCCAGGGAGCAAATCACCAAAGATTGCTTCCCATTGGACAGATACACACATAAACTATCCTTTAACTTGGCGGAATTAAATTTTGGAGGACCAGTCTTCCATTTGTTGGCTGCAGATGTTTGTGCATCACTGCTCAAGAGGGAGCAACCTTTCCTCCTTCTCCCTGTTGGTGGTTGCTCAGTTCTGTGTGTACCCACAGTGCTTATTAATGTTATTATCTATTTCCTTGTATGTCTGTTCCTCACACTGGACTATGAACTCCTGAGGGGCAGGTCTCATTAAACTTAATCTCCTCAGTGCCTCATACAGAGCCTGACACATCACAGGAGCTCAAAATATACCAGCTGAATAAGTGCAACCCACCCTGCATAATGTGTTATTTCTCATAAACAGGACTAAATGCAACAAAACAATTAATCTCCTTTTATGTCTAGCTGTTACTATAATCAGCCAAGAACATAAATACTGATGAGCTTAAAATTAGGAACTGTGTCATATATCACATAAAATAGAACTTACAGTACTGTAGAGTTTCCCCATGTCTTTGGAGTGGGAGATATATGGTGTATCTGGAGAAAACGTATACTTGCCCCTGTGTTTATTAAATGTTTCTTTGTATTTCACCTAAGAGGAATAAGCAGAACAAAGTCCCTTGATTACTATAAACATATATTTAAATTTTCATAGGACCTACCTAGCAACATGATAATCAGTCTATATTTAGAGATTGAAACTAACCAACTATCTGGTTGAATTTTGGTTCATTTTGGCTAATAAAATAGAATAATTTGTTGGGTTTTATTTGTTTGTTTTCTGGCTTTTTTTTGGTCTTTTTTTTTGGGGGGGGGGCACTGCCTATATTCTCGATGGATTCTTGTCCTTCTAACTGAGAACATAGCAGGACTTCCCAGGACGCGAGGTTTGTATTTTCTTGTTTATTGTGTGGGTCTCCACCCACTGAGATAACACACTATGACAAGATGAACACTTACATATTCCGAAAAATAGAATAATTTGGACAAGAATATAGACATTATCTAAAAGTAGATATGGTATACCACCTACTAATGACTTTTAAGGCATCCCCCTCCCCAAGATGATTTTATAATTTATACTTTCAATGACAGACAACTCACCAATCTATAAACATCCTCATAGGCAAAGCAAACTTACATCACTCTGGTTGATGGAGTTAATCTTGGCCAGAACGATCTCTGGAGGATCTACCACACTTGTAAAGTTAGGATAATTGTCAAGAGCATCTTTCTTATATTTTATCTGCAAAGAAATAGAGATGATTCAGACAGGTCTACCACTACACATGGGAATGTAAGGACAGGGATTAGGTAAGAAAGAGAACAGTACCTGATTCACCATCTCCTGGTTCTTTGTAACCCTCACATGCTCCACAGAATCCAGCGGAATCCAGCCAATGCCTCGGAGCCACTCCAGGTCAGCTTTGTAGATGTTCTGAGAGCAGGAAGAGAGATACAATGCCGGTATAAAGACTCAGGCACAGGATGACAGGCAGCAGATTGGAAAAAAATGTTTCTGAAGCTTTTAAAGGATTTCTCTAGGGGCCATTGTCTCATTCATTCACTCATGACCTCATTTGCTCATCTGCACACTATTTTTGAGCCTGTTACTATGAACAAGGCCCTGTGCTGGGTGCTTTTAGGGATATGTATAAAAGTATAAAGAAGCAGTCTAGGGGTAGAGAGAAGGGGTGAGAGCTGTGAGGGCAGGACCACGCAAGTGCTATGGGAAATAAAGGGAAGGAGCAGTTACTTTCAGCTGTGGGCCTAAGAAAAAGCTTTACCAAGGAAGCTGTATTCTTAGATGGATTTGAGACATTTAGTTGTACAGAAATATGTGAGACATCCAGACTAAATAAAGGAAACTGCATGAGAGTAAATGTTCCTGGAGTTGTAGGGCAGGGGTGGCATATCCTCGGGCCAAGTCTACTTTTGCCCTCTGGCTCCCAGCTCCTAGTTTCTCCTGGTCCACCCCACACAAGAAAAAGAGGAGTTTAGTCTGTTCAAAGTTCCACAACTGTCATTCCTCCACAGCACCCGGTGAGGGGGGAAGTTGAAGCTCTGCACCTATGCCACAGGTGCTGTCTTTGATTGCCGGTTTCCAGCCTGTTGTGATGCCAAGACCCAGGTAGGGTCAGCTTCCCTGCGCACCTAGGCAGCCAACCTGCTGTGCCATGTTTCTGTTCCCTCCAGACTGCAGATGACAAGTAGAGATCTCGATTCAGGCTTCAGTGGAAGGTGGCCTAAGTCATACTCTCTACCCTCGCTTTACAAAGCTCTACATGAAGAAATACTGGGCCCCCCATGCAACCCATCAGTATTTTGTTTCCCTTTTGCTTTGATTCCTTGCAAACAACTTTTCATAAATGCTTTGAGGAATGAGATGCTTGGCAAGGCAGTATTGCAGCTTTTCCAGGTTCTTGACTGTCATATATACTGTCATCTAAAATTGTAAAAACCCCAGCTTAATCCCAATCTCAGTTTCTACTCAAGCAAAGTATTATCTTAAATCAGCTGATAATTTTTCATGCAAACGTGAGTGAGGCATTGCTAATGGCAGAGATGGTACACAAGCTGCAAATTTAAAAAAAAATTGGCTCTGGCTTTGAAAGTTATTCAGAAAATCACACATAGTAGGCAAAACTACCTTTCAATCATTGCCCCAATATTTCTCTACCTCATATCCAGGGTCAGTTTCCTTCTAGGAACAAACTAAGATTTATGGCTCCAAGCTTCAGAGACTTGTAGTTATGAATGTTGCTTATAATTCCCAGAGTGTAGCATTCACTTCGAGATAATTAAGAAACAAAAATCACTTACATCACTCTGTAGGTCGTAGGCTTTCCTTGCCTGAATAACATCATTTTGGTCAGGATGACATATCCATTGGTGCAGGTAATTACGGTAATCAATATCACTGACCAGGGTCTGTCCCTGCTTGGCAGCCACGACAGATACCATATCAGGCGGTATATTGATTTTGGACTTTGTTTTGTGATAGCTCGCTTTGTAGAGTCTGTCATTCTGAATCTGGCCTGCATGCTCAAACCACACCAGTTTAGGATCGTCTCTCATCGTTGGAACACCAACATAATGGCCTTTCTGCTTTACATGTTCAGCTTTGTATTTCAGCTGGTGGAAAGACAAATGCAGACTCGTTAGTTCTGATAAGCACACAAGGCAAGGGGAGGCTGGACGATTTGCTAAGGAACGTCAGCAAATTCAGTCCCCCAGTGTTTTGAATGATTCCCCCTGAGAAAAAAACACAAAAAGAAGTGTGGATATAACTAAATATGAGGAAACATCAATTTAAAATGGAAAAAAAGGCACAAATTCTTGTTTTCTAATTCTGACACTAGCTTTATTTGAAGGCCTAGAGATTTTAGAAAGGCCAGAGAATATAAGAAAAAGCAAAGAACTCAAACAATAGCTTTTAAAGAAATCAAGAAAAAATGAAAACCCGGCCCACGGAGAAAGGACCCAAAGGGAAGCAGGCACCCCCAACCACTACCAAGCCCAGCTAAGGGTGCCAAGCAGAAAAGGAACACCCCAAGGCGCTTGCTCCCGTAGGCAAGGCCGGATTCCCCCTCAGGCAAGGTGCAGCTTTGCAAAGCACACACGTATCAGGATAAATTACCTCACTCTGAACGTCAGTAGAATGATGGGCATGAACAAATGGCACAGCATCCAGAGGCAAAATATAGCCCGTGGCTTTTTGTTTCTCCCAGCCTTCCTTGTAGAGGTACTAGGAGACAGAGAGCAACAACCAAAAGTTAAAATGAGGAGTCAGAATGGAGGGAGACTTTGTATGCATAAATCTCAGGGTTCTCCACCCCCACACAAAGTCCCAGGCTTCCAGGTAACGAGCACACCTGGTCCAGGATCCGGGCTGCCTCCTGGGCAGTGTGCAGCAGGGGGGTTTCCGTGAGGGTGTACTTTGACTTCGTGTCATTCCAATCTTTTCGGTATTTAATCTAAAAATGAGAGGCAAAAGGTAGAAGTTACTTGATGTTAAGAAAACATAATGCTGTCCAAACGATACTGCTAGCATCAATAACTGCAGTGATTAAATTATGTACCAGACAACGATTGCATCTTGAGTTTGAGAAGGTGGAAAATCTTTGGAAACGACACAACTGTGCCTAAAATCTGCTCAATTGTGGAATTCTGGAATAAGAGCCATATACTTACATCATTCAGGATCTCACCACTTTGTTTTGCTGTCACATAATCAACTCTGTCATCCACAGGGGTAAAGTGAAGAGTTTCTATTTTTGTGCGATATTTGCTCTGTGAGGAAGAAAAATACCTTTTAGACAGAGTTGTAGTCACTGTTCCTGTGAGCTGAGAGAAGGGTCCTGTATAGACACAGAGCACCATATTTGAATGGCAACTTCATGGCAATTAGGCTTTCTTTTCAGCGGTTTGTTTTTGAACACATGGGTTGGCTTCTTATAACTCCCACAGATTTTAGAGTAGCAAGTTTGCTTAGCTCCCAAAGTCCTGATAAGGTATCACTTTACTGTTAACATATTTTTTTTGAACAGGACAAACTTTTGCTATTGTTGATAAAGAATTTTGCCATTTATACAATCCTAAGCACCAACGAGTGTACTGAATATTATGTTGAGGATTTGGTTCCATAAAGTGATAGGGACAGTATCAGATTATTTTGGAAAAAATGTAGGTCTGGCCTAAATTACAGCTGTTAAAATTGTTAAAATTGCTGATATGGATGACTGCAATTTGGCTCAAGTGCCTTTGGTTTAGTCTTTTGGGAAATGTACTAAATAACAGGTAAAATCTTAGAATACCTCATTGAAGATATCTGCGGCATGTTTGGCGTGATTGACAGAAACGGAATCATTTGGCATCCACCCAATACCACGTAACCATTCCAGGTCAGCCTTGTAAATAGCCTGTGAAAATAAGGACAGAATAGAATTCAACAACCCTGGTCACACAGTCCTATTTATCTGTTCCATTCTTCTGGTGAAGAAATGCAATTTAAACACGATATAAGTCAATGATGACATGCTCAAGGAGCCAGGCAGGTGACAAGTAAATTAAGCAGGAGGTCAGGTAGTGTGGCACACTGGCAAATATATGCTCTATATAAAAGGGGGACTTTCATTGTTGTTAAGGGGTCCAGAACTGCATCCTCTAATACTTCAAGAGAAATGGGAAATCTGGATTTATATACAAAATTTCCAGATTTATAAATCTTGGCAAATTATTCAAAAATTGTAAACACTGCATCAACTGAAAAGCCCTATCTGTGACCATGTCCTGTTCATGGGCTGCCAATATTTGACTTATGATATAAACCTCAGTTGCTACCTAAACCCTACAGGAATAATATTTTCACAGTAGTTTCCTTTAACCTAATTGGATTAAGAACTATATTCACACTGACATTTATTTCTTGATACAAAATCTAGATCTTTCTTGGCATTGATAGACAATAAAGTCTCCCTAATGTCAAATTCTTGGCTATAAAAAGAACTGAAATGATAATACAAGGTTTTCATGTCATGGAGTTTCTGGGAGTCATGGCAAAATGCTAGAGGACCCCATCACGAAATGCAGCCCACTTACGTCACTCTGCAGCTCATAGGCTTTCTTGGCCTGAATCACATCGTTCTGGTCGGGCATGCACGTCCACTGGTGCAGGTAATTGCGATAATCAATGTCGCTGACCAGAGTCTGGCATTTTTTAGAATGCAAGATGGAGAGCATATCCGCAGGACTTTGGAACTTGGTCTTCCATTTGGCCCAGGGCAGCCGGTACTCTCTCTCATTCTGAATCTTGCCGGCTATGAGGGCCCACCGGATCTTGTTGTCATCCCTGGCCTTGGACGTGCCTACATAGTGCCCCTTCTGCTTCTCATGGTCAAGCTTGTATTTATACTGGAGATGGAAAAACAGGGCAGAAGGATCACAGTGCGTACTCGTGGTGCACCTGAGGCATTTGTTTAAAAGACTGAGAAATTAAAAATGCCACACTTACGTCACTGGCAATCTCCCTGGAGGCCTTGGCAGCTTGGATAGGGATGGCATCCAACCGTACATCACAGCTCATCTTCATTTCATCCCAACCTTCTCGGTAAATTTTCTGAAGAGGAGAAAAAAAAAGGTATCATTCATTCTAGATTGGAATTGACCAACAATTCCAAAGGATCAAGTAGATAGAATTCATATGATAGGGGTACACTTTAGAAGCGCCAGGACTTAACTCCAGTTAAAGAAATGAGAACAGGTCAAAGAATCATTCTATGCGTCACTCTATTGGAATATGTAATTGTGTTTGGAATCTAACGATCTGAGTTTGGCAAGAATTCTTTCTTTTTAATTTTGATTCTTGCCTCAATGTAGTCGTTCATGGTTCATGATATAAAAGGCTTTATTTTTTTTCTGTGCTCTTGTATCAGTAGCATTGGGATAAGTTCAGACATTTACATTAATGGGCTATTATTGAATTTTTTTAATCCAGTAATTCAATTTCTTTAATTTTTAAAGTCAAGTTTGTAACCTTCATAATTATAAACTATTTTTTATCACGTTTGTGTGTTATTTCCAAAACAGTTTCTTAGCTCTTATATGATTGATGGTGCGTGTTGTTTGGGAATGTAAGATCTGCTGAAGCACAACTGGATGTAATACCTATTTTTAAAAATGTGTTGCGGGGCCGGCTAGATAGCTCAGTGGATAGGGCGCCAGTATACCACATGGGAGGCCCCGGGTTCAGTTCCCAGGGACCTCTCCGAGCAGGCAGACCACCTTGAGAAGGGCAAGCTGCCGTGTGGGGCAAAGCTGCTGTGGGCAAGGCAAAAAGCCGCCACGGGCAGGGCGGAGCCCCCACGGGCATGGCAAAGTCACCTGTGAAACACAGAGCTGCTGCCTGCGAAGCGAGGAAGCCAGGCAGCCCGCAAAACACGGAGCACTGCTGCCCGCAAAACATGGAGCGGAGCCGCCCGTGAAAACGGAATGGAGCCACCCACGAAT
>PVKH010017068.1:0-15525 GCA_004027955.1 Chaetophractus vellerosus | reverse complement strand
GGATGGTTAATGTGGAAATTGTCCTCTCCCTCTGATGAGTCCCATTAACTGTCAGATTAGTCACTGGACAGAGCCGATGGCCGGTTTCCTGGGGGCCCTGGTTGTTTTGATGGTGAAGATGATCTCAGGCTTGGGATGGGGCTGGTGTGTTACACCTTATCAACGATGGAAAGACTCCCTGTTGGCCACTCGGGTTGATCTTTTGGAATGCTGCCTGGAGGATGGCTGGATGGTTCTGAAATATTATGGAGTGACCAATGTAAAATATTACTACTTTCGGCACAAGATAAGTTGAAGACTTGGAGTAAATCTTAGATCCAGGCTTCTAGATACAATTTATTGAGTCTTCATCTTTTGGGGGGGGGGGATTGTGGTGAGAAGAGTATTACGAAGGCAAACAGCAAGATGAGGCTCTTTCCCTGCTCCAGAGACCTTTGCTTGCTAACATGAAGCACCCACGTGGTTTAATGCTCACAGGAAGCAGCCACGAGATTTCTCTGGCTACACATCAGGATCACCTGGGGGAGTTTTTAAAAATTTTTAATTTAATTAATTTATTTTTTTGTTACATATCCCCCCCCCCCTTTTCTGCTTGCTCTTGCTGTGTGTTCACTTTTCTGTGTCCTTCTATGTCTGCTTCTTGTCTCCCCCTGTTTTTGCGGCAACGTGCCAAGTCGGCCCTCCACGCAGGCAGCTCACCCCGCTCGTGGGTGGCTCCATTCCATTTCACAGGCAGCTCAGTTCCGTGTTTTGTGGGAGGTACAGCTCCGTGTTTTGCGGGCTGCTCGGCTCCGTGATTTGCGGGCGGCTCAGCTCCATGTTTCGCGGGTGACTTGCCCTGCCCATGGCGGCTTCGCCCTGCCCGTGGCGGCTTTTTGCCTTACCCACGGTGGCTTTGCCCCTCCCATGGCGGCTTGCCTTTCTCAAGGCCGCCTGCCTTCTCGGAGAGGTCCCCAGGAACTGAACCTGGGGCCTCCCATGTGGTGTACCGGCGCCCTATCCACTGGGCTATACAGCCAGCCCCTTTTTTTAAATTTTTTGATGCTACCCAGTGCTCACCGCAGATCAGTTGTATTGGGTTTGTGGGTGTGGTTTAGGTATTGGTATATTTTGAGTTTTCTGTAGGTGATTTGAATATGCAACCATACTTGAAAACTGCTTTTGAGAAAAAATTATTATGGTAGCACATATATAACATGAAATTTGCCATTTGAGCCATTTTAACTTCACAATTCAGAGTCATTAATCATATTCACAGTACTGTGCTACCATTACCATTATCCATTACCAAAACCTTTTCATCACCCCACACAGAAACTCTGTACCTATTAAGCAATAATTCTCCATTCCTTCCTTCAACTTTCCAGCCCCTGATAAACCTCTAATCTATTTTCTGTCTCTATGAATTTGTTTATTCTAGATATTTCATCTAAGTGGACTCACACAATTGTTTGTCCTTTGGTGTCTGGCTTATTTCACTAAGGTTAAGGTTTTTAAGATTCATCCATGTTGTAGCATACATTAGAGCTTCATTCTTCTTTTATTGCTGAATGATATTCAAGAACCACTTTGAAGTCAAGCCAGATCTGAGTTTGAATCCCAGCTTTAGTACTTAGCTGCTTGACTCTCCTGATTAAGCCTTTCTAAATTCTAGTCTGTTTATTTGAAAAATGTGGTTAATAATTGTACCAACTTTGTAAGTCTGTTGCAAAGATTAAATGAGATAATCCATATAAAGCACCGAGGACAGTACTTGGCACATTTAAAATGTTCCATAAATGTTGCCTATTATTGTCAGGTTTATCTATCATATGGATTATGGATATTTCCTGCAGAGGTGGAGAGTAAAAAGAAGACACTGTGGGGTCAGCCAATCAAGAAGTTTCCTGGAGGAGATTTGGGCCCATACTTCCTCCTGATGAAAGCAAACCTCCCTCTTTCTGCTGCTTTATTTCTCCTATGTTGGGGCCTTTTTCTTTTATAAGAAGTGTAGGAAAAGCCTCACTCTTCAATTCCGAACACGAATTCTAACAGAGGCAAAGATTTCCATATTCCGTATATACCAACGGGCTCTCTAAGGAGACTCTGGAACTGAAGATGGGCTAACCCAAAAGAGTTGATGGAAAAGTTCAACTGTTCCTGGCATCCTGCCAAACCAGACAGCCCTCCTGGAAATATTTTATCTCTGGAAATAAAAATCAATTTAGTGGACCTGAAGATAATGTAGTATTCACAGACATGCCATTTTTCTTCCAACATAATTCCCCCTGATGCTGCTAAAGGGTTCAGTTGTCAGCAGCAAGATAGAAGGAGCATTTTCTTTTGAGATAAATTATGAATTGGCTCCCACTCCATCAGCCCAGCACTAATATGTCACCAGCCATCAAGGTCAGGCATGGTTTCAGTTCACTCATCCCCAAGGTGATGGGATGGTTATTCGCACAGGATTTTGATAACAGATTGTCTGGGTTCAACTTCTGGATATGCCCCTGTCTTAATAACAGGACACATAGCAAGTTATTTCATCTCCCGCTGCTTCCATTTTCACATCTGTAAAATGGGGATCATATTCCCCATCTCACACAATCTTTATTTGAATTCAATTAACTATGCTTTTAACATGTTTTTCACAATGTCTGCAGTTTAAAATGCTACTTACTGCATTGTTGCTGTAAGGATTGTGTTAGTACTTGTGAGAAACCAGCTGAGATATAAAGTTGTGTGTGTGTTCTTATACTTGGGAAGTTGATACATGCTGTAGCTCTCATTGGTATTTGAAAAAACATGCTAGGAATGACAAACCATCCCAAAACCAGATTTCAAGGGACTTTTTGGCTGACAAAAAGCCTGCATTTTTACATTTAAAGTTACAGTGGAAGGAATTCTGTCTAAGCAATGTTCAGAAAATCTGGTTTCAATTCTGGTTCTGACAATAACTAGCTATATAACCCTAGGCAAAGAATTTCCATTTTTCTCAGCCTGTTTCCTTGGTGATGAATTCTGTCTAGGTTGGAGTAGATGTTAAGGTCAAACCCTCATCTATGCATTGAAAATGCTCCTATTTAGAGAAACAATGTTGTTCTTATAGAATGGTCCAAGAAATATACTTCCACATGGGATAATTTGAGTGGTTGCTGATAAAGCCCGGGCCTATTGACCCACAGTCTTCAACTGTAAGTGCCATAAGGATAAGGAGTTTGTCTGCTAGACTACATTCTTGCTATACTCCATTTGTTGACCGAGATCACCTCCCCTTTGCTTTGTGCACTAAGAGGCTGACTCAGAGATTGAACCACATGGGCTTGCTTGCCTTCTAGGCTTCAGTTTGCTTCAGCCAATGGGAGGAACTGGTAGGTGATCAGATGGGGAGAGGAGAAGGAGGCCACAGTCTTTATTTCCAGGTTTCCTTCTTGCTAGACTGTGGTTTCCTAATGGCTGAGATCCTCAATCTGAAGTCATAGCTCCCACCCACCAGCCTCATTCTACACATATTACTTTTACCAGGATTTGGCAACTCTTATTCTCATGCCCCATCAGGCCTGGAGGTGATAATGGCATTCCTTTCATTGCTGGCTTCAGGATACTTCATCCGCTCTTGTTGATTCCCATACCGTATGAGGAAGTCCTTCACTAAACTCTCTTTAATTACTCATTTGGGATGTGCCATCTGTTTCATGCCAGCACCCTTCTCAATGCCAGTATATATTAAACACCTACAAAGTCCCTAGCATTTAGCAGACATTCAAGACGTGTTTGTGAAATGACCCATTGGCTCATCATGATTCACATGTCTGAGTTCTACTAGTACATTGGTCATGAGAATCAAAGTGACCAGGATCACACTTTTTACATTTTTGGTCTATCTCTCCCTTTACCCTCCCCCATTTTTTCATTGAACCCAAAATTATTAAGTATCTATTATCTATCAAGAAATACTAGAAAGTGCTGAAACAGATATCTAAAAGACATTAATGTAAAAAATAGTAGTTCATATTCATGTAGATATTTATCATTCTTCCAATTTTCCTCCTGAAGAACTGTTACCAATTGGTATCATTTCATTCAACCAGAGGAACTTCCTCCAGCATTTCTCACAGTACACATTTGCTATCACAAAAAAACTCTTAGATTTATCTGAAATGATATTTATTTCACTTAATTTCTGAAAGCTATTTTTAAAAATATATATGGATTGACAAGTTTATTTTCTTTCAACACTGTAAAAATGTTGTTTGACTATCTTCTGGCCTCCATTGTTTCTGGTGAGCAATCAGTGATAATTCCCTGGTATGTAATGTGTGGTTTTCCTCTGGCTGCTTTTAAGATTGTCTTTTATCTTGCTTTTCTTGGTTTCAATATTATGTGCCTAGACATGGTATTCTTTATTCTGGATGGTTTTCACTAACTGTTTTAACCTTTAAATTTATGTCATCTTCCAATTTTGGGAAGTCTGTAGACATTACGTCTTCAAAAAAATATTGTGCCACATTATTTTCCTCCTTTCCTCCTGGAACTGCAATTACACACATATGAGACTTTTTGATGTTGTCTCACAGATCTCTAAGGCTCTGTTCACTTTTCTCAATCTTTTATCTCTCTGTTTTTCAAATTGGATACTTACTTTTGATCTATCTTCTAGTGTGCCAACTCTTTCCTCTGCCTTCTATCTGTTAAACCCAATCAGTGAGTTTTATTTTGAAATATTGTATTTCTAGTTCAAAATAGCCATTTTTTTCTTTTTAATAGTTTATAATTTCAGCTGAAATTTCCTATCTTTTCACTTATTATAGCATATTTTTCTTTAAATCATTATGCATAGTTATAACAGTTGCTTTAAAATTGTTTTCTGTTATTTTCAATATCATATCGAGGCTGGTCTCCATTGATTGTCTTTTCTTTTAAGAATCAGCCATATTGTCCTTTTCTCTTTTTGTATAAATAATTTTGTATTGTATCCAGAATACTATGAAAGCTGTTATCTAGGCGAAATTCTGGTATATTCCTTTGAAGCATGCTGATTTATTTATTTTTTAGTGGAAAATTAACATAGTTGGACTTGAACTACAAGCTCTACCTCTTGGGGGGGAATTCAAATTTCAATTCACTTATTTTATCCTTAGCTTGATTGTATGTAGTCTTTCCTGTACATGCTTGGTTCAATTGTTGGCCAGAGATTAGGCAAAGTTTAAACACAGAATTGAGAGTTCTCCTTTCTTGTTGTCTTTTTTCCCAGGACCTCTCTCACTTTTCAATAGCTGTGTTTGCCCCAAATTATATCTTCTAATTCTTTTTTTTTAGAGGATTCTTTTATATATCCGCCCCCCACTTTTCTGCTTGTCTCTTGCTGTGTTCATTTTTGCGTTCTTCTGTGTCTGCTTGTCTCCCCCTGTTGCGGTGATCCGCCGAGTCAGCTCACTGCGCGGCAGCCTGCCTGCTTGCAGGCGGCTTGCCCTGCCCCACCCACAGCGGCTTTGCCCCGCCTGTGGTGGCTTGCCTTCTCAAGGCTGTCTGCCCGCTCGAGGAGGCCCCGGGAACCGAACACGGGGCCTCCGATGTGGTAAACCGGCACCCTACCAATTGAGCTACAGCCAGTCCCCTATCTTCTAATTCTTTAAGCAAGAAACACCATGGCATTTCTTCTGGACTTTCAGATAGAAGTTGTGAAAATGGGAAGCTCACCCAATGCAATTCCTTTCTTTGAAATGAAGATGTTGTTCCAGAATATGCTTGCTTTTGACACTCCCTAGTGCCTCAGGTAGATGTGTTGTGTTTCTGTCTATAGCATATAAATATTTATGAAGTTAGTATGGACCTGTGTTTAGAGGTAATAACAGGTAATGGATCAGATCAAAATGCAGATCCAAAATTACAACTTCATTTCATAAAGGCCTAGGGTCTATTCCAGAAAGAGTTTTTAAAATATAAATGTAGTTTGGATGGATTGTATGCTTTATTAATATGTATTAATAAAATTCATTTGCTTTTAAAAATATATATAAATGTACCATTCAATTTAATTAGATGTAATTCAGAAGTCATATGGCAGTATTTTCTGATCTCCATCAACAGAATGCCTCTAAATTTGAAGGACATAAACTCATGTCCCAATATTTCCACTCTTCCCAGGTAAGTCTGGAATACCCATGGAAAGCAGTTTCTTCATTGGAAAACATTGTTGAGATTTTGTTTTATTTTAAAATCTGAGCATATGTAATAGTAAACATATCATTGCTACTACTGTATTACTACTAATACTAACTAAAATGTCTGGAATACTTTCTGCATGTCAGGCACTATGTCATAGTAGATATTGATATAATCTCATATGAAGAAATCACAGCATTCAGAGAAAAACTAAAGCCCAAATTCACTCAGCTTGTCAGTGGTGGAGCCAGGATTCAAATCTAGGTTCTTATATGGATAGTGGAATTCTACTTTTACTCATGTTCTAGAATGATACCAATTCTCATTAAAAAATAACATTCCTCTAAATAGTTAATGCTTGAGGAAGTAATGAACTTCTATCAAAGAAAGATCAATTGACATTTGAACTCAGGAGAGTTACTGAATACACCATTAATATTCAGATATTTAAACATGGACCAAACCCATAAACCTGTAAGTCCATGTAGCTGTAAACAAAAGTTGATTGGCAGAAGTAAATTCAGTTCCCCAGGAAGGAGGAGGAAGTTGCCGCTGAAAGTCTATCAGACCTTTTTGTGGACCTCATAAGAAATTCCATTATTCCAGAATTCTAACATGATTGAAAAGTCAGGGCATCAGTCACTTTCAGAAGCTAATCATATTCTTAACAGCCAGAACAGTGTGACTTTGGCTCAAGATAGGTCAAACTTGTTTCTTTCCCTTTTGGTAAGGGACTGAATAGGGTGGGGTGGATTTTAAGTGGTTGAAAATGGCTAAGAATCTGAAAGGCACTTGAATAAAACTTTGCTAACCAATGCAACTTATGTATTTGTTAACAAGGTCATTTTCAAAGTTTCTGCATGTTTTGTTTCATCCAGTTAGAAGACAGAGGCACAAGGCTGTGGTTTTCTCTAGTATTGTCTCTTGTTAAAATCATCTCGGCATACACAGGGGGTATTTGTTGAATCTAAATGAATCTGTTGCTTAGAAAGTCCAAGCCAGCACTTCCAAACGGAGATGTACAAGCCCAAAGTGCCAGGAGAGAAGGTGCTAAGAAAATAAAAAAATTATTCAGCCTAAGTGTAGTTGTGGCATCACACTCTGGGATAACTGCACACACAACAGCATATTTCGTTCAATTATATTTTGAGCAATAAATTTGCCTGTTAAATATCCTAGCCACTTCTTGAGTCATTTCACTTCCTGTGATGACCATCTCAATCAAACAGTACAATGTGACAGGAAGGTAGAGAGAGAAAGGGACGTTATACATAGACCTGCTGGCATCTTCCTTGTTTGGGAGCTCAGAGCAGAACAATTAATTATATAGCTGCCAGTTCTGGTAGTAAATAATGCATGCCAATAATGCATGTATCTGGCACACATTTTATTTCCCTTCCTTTCATAGTAATGGAAAGGAATCTTCCCTTTCTCCATTTCTCTTCCAACTTACACACTTCTTGCTCAATTCAACTTTGTCTCTTTCTGGCTCTGATATCTGAGTCCTGAGATGCCATTCTAAGACTTTGTTGACTGTCAGGTGCTAGGGATACAATAGCAAACACTCTTCAGGGACTTTATTCTCTAGTGGAAGAGACAGAATATTAAATAAATACTCATACAAACAAATGTCTAATCATAGAATTGCCTTATATAATGACTGCTCTGTTAAGGATTTTTACCATAAGTTAACTTGAAAAGTTATGCTATTTTTAGCTCATGACAACTTGCTTCCAATATAATGATTTTCACTCCCAAAACACATACATAAACATCCTATAAGAAGTTATATTTAAACATTACAGTCAACTTACTCTCCTTAAGAGTTTCCGGGCAGAGAACATCATGTGTGAGAAATTAGAATTGTCCGCCATGTTCAAATGAACCCCAAACATTTCACATAGTCCAAGTGAGAGGATGAAGAAGTAACATCTGAGACTTTATAAGTTCTTTCTAAATGTGAATGCTGTATGCATGCATTCTAAAGCACTTTTGTGTTTAGCTTGGATTTGACTTTGAAGGCATTTTCTATGCTATAGCTTTATTTTTAAGTGCAGTCTGAGTAAAAGATACCTATAAGCTCCCCAAAATGTTGGAATTTTTGGTGCAGAAAGAAAAACCCTTCTTCAAAACAATGACTTTTCACTCTCACAACTCCATCAACTACCACCCACTACCAAATATTCTCTTTCTCCCCTGACCAATAAAATCTTTGTTCTGTAGTGTTTGACATACAGAACAGATTGTTTATTGACATCAAACTGTTGTTTATTATCTACTCTTTTATAATTCAATTCATATATATTTTTTCTAGCCTTGAACATTATTTGGATATATTGATTTGGTAGAGAACTAAAACCCATTTTTCCCATTAAAAATAATAGAAATATTTTATTTTTTCTAACTTCTTTTTCAGTTAGTAGCAGGGCTTTCAGTAACAAATTAATGTTATTAAATAAGGAATAGGTGTATAGGAAATGCAGGTTTTGAGACCACATAACAGGTAACTGCCTGAGTCTAGATGGAGGGGCTCTGAACAAAGTACTATTTATACTGAGTCTTGAATCATGAGTGAGATCTAAATAGGAGAAGAGAAAAGAGAGAGTGAGGAGAACATGGTCCTCTCATGTGAGAGTGCTTGGCCTGACTAAAGAATTGTGAGTACAGAGTAATAAGTAAGAGAGAAAGTGGTCCATGAGAAGGCTGCAGGGGAAGTGAAGGGCTGGTTCACCAGGGTCTTTTAGACCAGGAGAAGAGAGCATCAGGAAGCCAATGAAAGGCTTTATGCAGCAAAGTTACATTACTGAATTTACAATACCAAAGGTCACTTTGGCTACTCTGTGCCTAATGGATTGGAGGAGAGCAAGAGTAGATGTGAGGGGCTCTCTCTGCCTGGAGGAGCCCGCACCAAATCTTGGTGTGTATTTCCATCTTTCTCTCCCATTTCTTAGCAAGCTCTGGTCTTCCCCCATTTCAAAATAAATTCTTTTTACTGGCCTAAAAAGAAAAAGGTAGATGTAAGGGGAGTGAGTGGATGTAGCTCATGTGGTTGAGTGCCTGCTTCCCATGTACAAGGTCCTGGGTTTGATCCCTGGTACGTCCTAAAATCAAAACAAACGAACAAAGGAAAAAAGCCAACTTGGGGGAGCTGGTGTAGCTCAGTGGTTGAGCACTGGTTTCCCATATACGAGGCCCTGGGTTCAATCCCCAGCCCCAGTACCTAAAAAAAAAAAAAGAGTAGATGTAAGATGACTGAGAAGAAAGCTATAGAATAGATACGGTGTCGGTTTGCAGTAGGCTGGTGAAAGAGGTGATGGAGAAAAGACAGATGAGATTACAGAATGCATTTTGATGACTCATCAACAAAAATTTCCAATTATTTGGATATGAAGATAGAAATAGAGGGAAGTATGTGTAATCCATAATTGAATTGTTTGGTCTCTGTCTTTAAGTGAATAATAAGATTGAGTGTTTAATATATGCTAGATATTGTCCCAGGTGCTTTGTGTACATTCTAGCATACAATTTTCACAGCAAGTCTCTCTGAGTATTATCATGTTTATCTCACAGATAAGTTGAGTAACTTGGATGAGATCACATAATCTGTTAGTGAGAGAATCTGAATTCAAACCCAGCAGTTTGACATCAGAGACCACCCTCTTAACCACAAGTACTAATACATCTCCCTATCTTTAGCCTCACATCCAATTAAAAACCTAACTGCTGTGTTCTATGTCTTCAGGGAAGGCTAAATAAGGGCTTGGAGTTTTCCATAGATTTCAATTATCCATGTACTCACTGTCTTTTAGAATCAAAGATAACTAATGTGTTGGCTACACCTCTGAATGCTGCAGACGGAGAAATCTCCAACTTCTTAAATGCCATCTCTTCAAGATGCTGGGAGGCTGATTGCAAACTGAGAAGGTTTTGTTTGTGATCAGAATGTTAAATTAATTCTTAAAGAAGTTGCTTGCAACTGCAAGATGATTTCCGGTGGAAAGAAAAGTCCCAAACACCCTGTTTTCTCCTCTACAAATTCAGCAGCAGAAAAATAGAGGAACATGCAAACATCCATGGTAACACTTTATCTTCACAATAGTCACCAAAGAAACGTGTTGATGACAATAATGACAGCTGGGAGGAAGCATTAGTCAATAACAGATTCATTCTCAGTGCAAACCATGACTATTCACCTTCTTGGATGTTTGGAGAAAATATCAACTGATGTTTCCTGTATAAAGAGGCAGGCACTGGAAACTAAAACTCTGCTTTGACAACCTGGGGTACTTTTTAGAGTGAGTAGAGCCACAAGAATGGAATATGGATGTAGCTACCTTAAGCACCATTTTGTAATTAGCACACACTTCTCCTAGTCAGTAGCTTTTGTCTGAATTACCAGTATCAGGATCTTTCTCTTATACTTGACTTTGACGAGGCATAATCTCAAATAATTTATCTCATCAGCTCAGAATAATTTTCTTCATCAGATTAGGCACAATGTCATTGCAAGAGTTAAGTAGAGGGCAGGTGAGTGGTAGAAGTGGATGAGAAAGTCCAGAGAAAGGGGGTAGGGTGTGAAACCTGATGACCTGCTCTCAAACACCAGTTCCATGTCTAATTTACTGTGTGCCCTTAGCAAGAGAGGACTTGGCTGAACAGCAAGTGGCTTGTCTATGAGCTGATGCGAATAGTGAAGATGATGGGCATAAAGCACCTGATACTAGAAGGCTCTCAATCAATGGTGGATATCGATTATTATCATCTTTTCTTCTCCTTCTACATAACACTTTTTGGTGACAGTGGTTGAAGCTAGGTTCTTTGTCTCCATTCATCAATATAAATTAAATAAGATATTTGGTGCTAGGACCAGAGTAGGTGTCCAAGAAATACCAAGTCTTGTATCAATTAGCAATGTGTTTACACAGAACCAAAAATGCAACTGACAAAAGCTTTGAGGGACATAGATTTGTCTTGTAAAACAAGAATTCCAAGCCCGGGAAATCCAAAATGCGTTGACTCAATGATGCCAAGAACCCAAGGCTTTTACAATAACTCTACATTCCACCATCCTCATCCAGAATTAAGTCAAGGGGGAGGCCTCCTTAGGAAAAGTTTCTATCCTCTGAGTTCCCACAAACATCTGAAATACTCTGCTTATGCAGAGGTAGCCACTTTCATGCAGGCCTTTTGGACAGCTCTCTCCGACATCATTATCTACTTTATTCTTTATTCTGAGCTACCAGATTAATTTGGTTTATTCATGGGTTGAATTACCGACTCCTCAGCTTTTGGTATATCCAGGTGGGGTCAGAAATGCCCAGATCCTGTGGGTCAGCTTTGCTAGAAATACTACAGAATACTATAGATATGTTATCATTTTAATGTGTGACATGATGCGATTAAAAGGGAAAATTTTAGGTTTTATATATGTTACTAGAATAAAAATTTTTTAAAAATCACAGGGCTGTACAAAAGAAACAGTTAATCCTAATGTAAACCAGGGATTATATTACTGAAAGAGTGAAATTATATTACTCTTTCATCAGTGGTAACAAATGTGCTACACTCATGCAAGATGTTTAATGGGGGGGGGGTATATGGGAACTCTGTATTTCTGCATAATTTTTTTGTATAAACCTATAAATTCTCTAATAAAAATAGGGTACTAAAATAGTAAAGCAAGTTAAAATGTAGAAGCAGGGAAATACAAATCAAGTTGTCCACAATAATACCATTTTTCACCTAACAGATTGGCAAAATTTAAAAATCTAATGTCATAAGAGCGGGAGAGGATATGGATGACAGGATTTCTCCGTACACTTTTGGTAGAAGTAAAATTTTGCCCAAGAACTTTGGGAAACAAGCTGGCATTTTATTGTAAAGCCTAACATTTTCATATATTCTACAACTTAGCAATTTTATACCTAGCAATTTTACTGGAGGGAAATGTTGGCACATGTCCCTCTGGAAACATGTATGAGCAGAAGAGATCATTAAAGATCAATTCCAAAGTTCTCAATATAATTAAAGAAAGCTGATAGCCAGAAAGGGCCATAGCTGTACTCCAAGGATGGAAGCTTATCTTTGAACTTTGACCTTACTCAAGACGGGAATTGTTTTTGCTCTAAACTAACAAATTTCAGAAAGTATAATCAAATCCTTATGTTCTACAGGGCAAATGATACCCCCATTCTTTCTTTCTATCTCACTGCTTGGTGGCTTAAAGTTCCCCATACCAAGAGATGTATCTTATTATTCTGTTGACCCTAGTATCATTTCTTCTTTAAAAATGCATAAAATTCCATTTACATCAAGTAAAATTAACCTTTTTTGATGTATAGTCCCGTGGATTTTGAAAAATGCAGATCTGTAAAACCACAATCACAATAGACTGCAAAACAGTTCCTTCAACCAAAAAAAAAAAAAGCCCTTGGCCTGCCCCTTGATCAGTTCATGACTGCACAGAACCACTTACATGTTCTCTCTCCCTAGAGCTTTACCCTTTCTAGAATGTCATAGAAATTGTCCCACACGGGTTGTAACCTTTTGATACTGGCTTCTTTCACTAAACATAATGCATCTGAAATGTATCCATGTTGTTACCTGTATCAATAATCCATTCCTTTTTATTGCTGAGTAGTATTCTACAATATAGATGAACCAAGTTTTTAGTTGTTGTTTTCAAATCCATTCTCATACTGTGGTATACTTGGGTTGTTTCCAGGTTCTGAAGATTGTGAATAATGCTGCTATACACATTTAAGAAAAGGTTTCTGTGTGAATATAAATTTTCATTTCTCTAGGATACTTAGAGTGGGATTGCTGAATTATAATGTAACCTCATAAGAAACCGTCAAACCATTTTTCGGTATAGGTGTATCATCCTGCATTCCCAGCAATGTATGGGAGTTCCTATTGCTTTGCATCTTCGTTAGCAAAATGACTTGATATTGTCATTTTTAGCCATTCTAATATGTATAGTGGCAAATCATGGTGTCTGTTCAATTTTTTGCTCATTTTTAATGGGGCTATTTGACTTATTGTTGAGATGAATATAGATATTCTGGATACAAGTTCTTTTCAGATATGTGATTAACAAATATTTTCTCCCATTCTGAAACTTATGTTTTAATTCTCTTCACAGTGTATTTCTTAGAGCAACATTTTGTCATTTTAATTAAGTCTAGTTTGTTGTATTTTTCTATTATGGGTTTTCTTTTTGTGTTGTAGCTAAGAACTCTTTGCCTAACCTATAGTCATGAAAATTTTTTCCTATGATTTTTTTCTAAAAGTTTTATAGTTTCATGTTTTATATTTAGAATTATGATCCATTTTGAGTGTATTTTTGTATAAGGTGTGTGGTATAGGTACATTTTTTTTTGCATATAAATGTCTAATTGTTCTAAACCATTTGTCGAAAAGTCTATCCTTTCTCCATTGAGTTACCTTCGTACTTTTGTCCAAAATCAATTGACCATACATGTTGGATCTATTTCTTTATTCTCTACCCTATTCCATTGATCTTTGTCTTTTTCTTTTCACTAATACCAGGTGTCTTTATTACTGTAGTTTTAAGGTAAGCCTTAAAATCAGGTTCTGTGACTCTTCCAACATTGTTCTTTTTCAAAATTGTTTAGGCTATTCTAGCTATTTTGCCCTTACATACAAATTTTATAATCATGTTGTAAATATCTAAAAAATGTTGAGAGTTTTATTGTGATTGTGTTAGATCTGTAGATCAATTTGAGAAGAAGAGAGTCTTCCCATCAATTAACACAGTATATCCATCATTTTATTTAGGTCTTTGATTTCCTTCAACAGTGTTTTGGAATTTGCAAATATTTTATTAGATATATAACTATTTCACTTTTTGAAGCAATTGTAAATGGTTTCTAATTTTGGTTTCTAATTGTTCATTGTTAGTATAAAGAAATAATGTTGATGTTTGTATATTGATTTTGTATCCTGAGGCTGCACTAAATTCATTTATTAGTTGTAGGAACCGTTTTTGTGGATTCCTAGCAATTTTCTATATAGGCCACCATGTCTTCTGAGAGTAAACAGTTTCATTTATTCCTTTAGGATCTACATGTCTTTTTTTTTTTTAAAGGGAATTGAACTATTTTTTTAAAAAGATTTATTTATTTTATTTCATATCTCCCCTCCCCCCTGTTGCAGCAACGCGCCGAGGCCAGTCACTGCGCAGGCGCGGCTTTCCCCGCTTGTGGGCGGCTTCTGCTTCCTTTCATGGCCGGCTCTGCTTCAGTTGGTGGGTGGCTGGCTGCGCTCCATTCTCGGGCGACCTGCCCTGCCCGTGGCGGCTTTGCCCTGTCCGTGGCAGCTACATGTCTTTTATTTTTTTATAGCCTTACTACATTGTACTTTATTCCAGTGCAATCTGAATAGGAGTAGAGCTAGTGGGCATCATTGTTTTGCTCCCAATCTAAAAGAAAAAGCATTCAGTATTTCACCATTGGTTATAGTGTTATCAATAGTAGTAGTTTTTTTAATTAAATTTTATTTTTAAAGAAGCTTTAGGTTACATAAATGTTACATAAAAAATAGAGGGGATTCCAATATGCCCCACTCCCTCCCCCTTCCACACTTTCCCACATTAACAACATCCTTCATTATTGTGGTATATTTGTTACAATTAGTGAACACATATTGATGCATTGCTACTAACCATGGAATACAGTTTACATTATAGTTTACACCCTGTCTTGCATAATTTTGTAGGTTATGACAAAATGCACAATGGCCTGTATCTGTCACTGCAGTGTCATGCAGGACAACTCCAATGTCCTGAAAAAGCCCCTATATTACACCTATTCTTCACTCTCCCATCCCTCAGAACCTCTGGTGACAACTGCCTTTATATCAATGATAAGAGTTCTTCCATTGCTAGAATAATAATAAGTCTATAGAAGAATAATAATAAGTTTACTTTAGTAAATTGTTCATTCCCCAATCCTGAGGATTTTGGGACGGTGATGCCTGCTCTGTTTCTAATTGAGATGGAGCTTAGATCCCATGGGGCAGATGGATGGAACTATCTTGCTTGCAGTTGCAGACACTCTCTTCCTTGGGATGGGCATTATTCATCATCTCCTTGTTAGTTGTCCTATATGAGTCCAATGAACTGGAGAGTAGGTGTTACAACTCTGCTGAAACTCAGGGCTCAACTGGCACATGGATGGACCAAAGATCTAAGTCTCTCAGACATATATTTAATAAGTATAGTGCTAATTATAGGTTCAAATAAAAGGGGTAGAAGAGCCATGTGTAGAAAATGTATAAATGAGTCTAACTCTTTTACACTGGGGAGCATAAATTCCAAAGTAAGGCCCACTGACAGGGTGCTGAATTCCTAAGCTGTCT
>PVKH010017067.1:0-15529 GCA_004027955.1 Chaetophractus vellerosus | reverse complement strand
GTGGCATAACGCCTCTGTTAGTTACACACATTTTGGGGCTTTGCCATCAGACATAGATCACAATTCAGGCCATAGACAACCCTCTCTTCTTTACAGTTCCTGAATGATAGATGATCATATAAACTGGCCTAGATCCTCCATTGCAGCATCATCCATGACAATTCCCAGGTCCCACCCCCCAAAAAACAAACAAACAAACAAACAAACAAACAAAACAAACAAACAAAAAAACCCTGCATTACAATTGCTCTTCCCTCACCCTGTTCCCAAAGTGTCCAATGACCCTGGCTCCACATAATTTTGCAATTTCTTGCATTGCATACATCATAAGTCTATATCAGGCTCCAAAAAGTCCATTCTAGTCCATAGTTGTTCCACCAATCTTGAGAAGTCTGGAATGGTAATGTGCCCTCCACCATGGAAGGGATGGGCCTATTTAATTCTATCATCAATTAGTACTTCTTACATTTCCAGGACAATGCAAAGATGCTAGAACACTTTAAATCTACATGCTCCTCTCCAGTCTTTTATGTAAATCTCACTTACATTTTGATACCACTTATATTTGTTGTTCTAGAAGTTAATATTCATATAGATTTACCCACACATTTACTTTTCATTGCTCTTCATATATACTGCATTTTCATGCTTTCATTTGAGATAATTTCCTTTCTGCCTATAGAATTCCCCTAATTTTTTCTTTTAGTTTGGACAATTAATTTCTTCTTTCTTTACTTTTTCTGATAATGTCATTTCTTCACTTTAGACATTTCAGATTAGAACATATTTCCTTTCAGTATGTTAAAGATAAAGCTTTAATGGTTTCTCGCTTCCATAATTTGTGCTGAAAGTTCTGAGGCATTGCTCTCCATCCGTATCACTTATTAATTGGTGAATACCTTTTTTTGGTAATGGATGATGGTGATGGCAGTACAACATGGTGAATGTAATTATCACCACTGAATTTGGATGTGGTTAAAATAGAAAATTTTAGAATGTGTATATGCTACCAGAATATAAATTTAAAAAAACACCATAGAACTATACAACACCGTAAACCCTAATGTAAAATATGGATTAGAGTTAATAGTATAATTATAATAAGACTTTTTCATTAATTGTAACAAAGATATCATATTAATAAACACTTATTAATAGGGAAAACAGTGTATAAAGGGATATATGGGGACTCTGTACATTCTGCATGATTTTTCTGTAAACCTCAAGTTCTCTAATAAATAATAATAAAAATGAATTAAAATAAAGGATAAAAGCAAAAATAGTGAAAGGGAATGCTGAATTCACATCCTTTCATGCACAATATTTAATCCTCAAGTTCTGGCTTCTTTGGATACTTTCACTATGTCTTGTATTTATACTCAGTTTTATGGTTATTCTCCATAGAAAGGTTGATCTAATATAAACTATTCTATCATAGCCAGAAGCAAAAATATATCATCTATTTGTAAAGATTTAACTGTACTTATCAAAGTTTCAAGCAATATGATGTACTGGGAAAAAATTAGTGTATTTTTGGTCACTTCTCATAATAAAAATAATATTATAGATTCAAATATATATGAAGTTGGAAGATCTCTAAACCCAAATTGGTAATCAACTTATTTATTATGAGTATGGGAAGAGGAGAAATTATAGGATTTGGAAAAAAATAAGCTACTTTTAAATCCCCATGATAAGATTAACAAACTATGGAAACAAGGCTAATCCCAGACATAAACTTTTTGAGTGTTAGTTTTTAAATCAAAAAGGACAGTAATAATAAAGGGAATTAAGTTAGACTTTTACATTAAAATAGTTTTTAGATACAAATATGGGATAAAACCATTTGTCATGTCAAATAAATACAAAAAGTTTAAAGGTTGGTCTATGCAGGAAGAAATATAAAATCTGAAAGACATATAACAAGTAAAGAGATTGAGTTAGTAATTTAAAAATTCCCCCCAAGTCCCAGACCAAGATTGCTTTACTGGTAAATTTTACTAAAAATATATAGAAGAATAGGTATGAATTCTTCACAAACTCTTCCAAATAAAATAAGAGAGAAGGAACATTTCTCCACTCATTCTATAAGGCATTTCTTACCTTGATGACAAAACCAGACAAAGATATCACAAAAAAGAAAACTGCAGACCTCTATCTCTTATGAAGATAGACATCAATATCCTCAACAAAGCACTGCATTAGCAAGCTGAGAGCACCTACATATAAAAATGATTTTCCACCATGAAAAAATCATTTTTCACCTGGGATTTGTACCAGGGATGCAAAGTTGGTTTAAGACTCAAAAATCAAGTCATATAATATACCACATCAATAGGGTAAGAAAAAACATAATCATCTCAATAGGTATAGAGAAAGCATTTGATGAAATTCAACACTCTTTCATAATTAAAAAGCACTCAACAAACTAGGAATTAAAGTAAAATTCCTCAACCTGTCAAGCAGCATCTATAAAACCCCACAGCTAATATCATATTTAATGGTGAAAAACTGGATGCTTTCCCCTTAAGATTAGGAAAAAGACAATGATGTTCACTCCCACCACTTCTATTAAGCATTGTGCTGAAGTTTATAGCCAGGGTAGTTATTCAAGAAAAAGAAGTAAAAGGCACAGATTAAAAATAAGATATAAAGCTAATTCAATTTGCAGATTACATATTTTATATAGAAAGTCCTAAGGAACCCACTAAAAACCACTAGAACTAATAAAGAAGTTCAGCAAGGTTTGATGATAAAAGATCAATATACAAAACTTAATTGTAATTCAATATATTGCAATGACAAATCTGAAAAAGAAACTAAGAAAACAAATTCACTTACAAGAGCATGAAAAAACCACTTAGGTTAAATTTAACAAAAAAAGTGCAAAATGTGTACTCTGAAAACTACAAAATGTTGAAATAATTTTGAAAATATAAATAAATGAAAAGACATTCTATGTTCATTGAATGAAAAATTTAATATTATGATGGTAACATTCCCCTGTTGATTGAGATGGTTTGGTGGCACAAAGAGGCATCAGACAGGTTGATGAGATGCACAGTGGGCTATAGCTCACTCAGGCATACACAGCACCGAGTGGCTGCTTACTTAACCCTTTTATTGGAGTTCCAGCTATAATTAACTTTTGTGTATCTAAGCATGATTTTTTTTCTGCCTAAACTAAACTAAAGTTCTTGTTTTTATTAGCATACTTCCTTTTAGTCCTAACATTCTATTCTGTTCCCAGCTCTATATTAAATCAGTTACTCTCTGTGCTTGTTTAGTCCAAGGAACTGTTTTCAGTTCCCAGACCTTACTTCAAGGAACTGTTTTCAGTTCCAAGACCTTGGTTCAAGGAACTGTTTACAGTTCCAAGACCTTGTCCCCATTTTCAGGTTTAGCACACACACACTTCATCTTCCTTTTTCTGCCTTCATTCCCCAAAGTGATCTACAGTTTCAACGCAGTCTCTATCAGAATGTCATCTTACTTCTTTGTAGAAATTGATGTTGATTCTAAAATGTATATAGAATTGCAAGGGAACTAGAATAGCCAAGACAATCTTGAAAAAGAGCAGGAAGATGCACACTTCCTGATTTCACAACTCACTAGAAAGCAATAGTAATCATGATAGTGTGGTACAGGTAAAGGATAGAAATATAGATCAATGGAATAGAATTGAGAGTTTGGATGGTTTGGAGCTGTATATGTCCCTAGAAGAGCATGTTATTAAATTTAATCCATTCCTCTTAGTGGGAACCCATTTTTAGTAGGTCCATTTGATGAGGTGACTTCAGGTAAGATATGGCCCACTTCAATCAGAATGGGTCTTAACCCTATTACTGGAATCCTTTATAAGAGAATAAGATTTATACAGACACAGATAAAGCCACAGGAAGCAAGAAGCTGAAAGGAAACATGGAAGATATCAGGAGACTCCATCATAGGTCTTGCCATTTGACAGAGGGACCCAGGATCCCTAGCAGCCAGCCCCAGAATGCCACAGTCTTCAGAGATAAAGCATTGCATTGATGATGCCTTGATTTGGACATTTTCCTTGTATCAAAACTATGAGTGAATAAATGCCCATTGTTAAACCTGACCTATTTCATGGTATTTGCTTAAAGAACCTAGGAAACTAAAACAATAGTTATGAAATAAATCCTCACATTTATGGTCAACTGATTTTTGACAAGGGTGTCAAGAACATTCAATGGATAAATAATAGCCTTTTCAACAAATTATACTGGGACACCTGGATAACCACATGCAAAAAAAACTGAAATTGCACCCCTATCTTATACATATTCAAATATTAACCCAAAATCAATTAAAGATCTAAATGTAATAGCTAAAACTATAAAATATGTTCTCTTAGAAGAAAAGTTAAGTATAAATTTTTATGATCTTGGATTAAGCAATATTTCTTAAATATCTACTCAACACAAATGCAAAAAGAAAAATATGTAAACTGGATATTGTCAAATTTTTTAAAATTGTGTACCAAAAGACACTATCAAGAAAGTATGAATACAAGCAAAAAAGTGGGAGAAAATATACAAAAAAAAACCATATATCTGATAAGGGACTTGCATCTGGAATATATAAATAGCTCTTACAAATCAATAATAAAAAGTCAAATGATTCAATTAAAAGAAAGTTCAAAGGGTATGAATTAATATTTTCAAAGAATACATACAAATGGCCAGTACGTGTATGCAAGTTGTTCAACATTGTTAGCCATCAGGGAAATACAAATCAAAACCACAAAGAGATACCACCTCTTACCTACTAAAATGGCTATAAACAAATATTGAGATAATCACAAATGTTGGAAAGGATGTGGGGAAATCAAAACACATAAACTCTGCTGGTAGGAATGTAAAATGGTGCAGCCACTTTGGAAAACAGTCTAGCAGTTCCTCAAAAGTTTAAACATAAAATTAACATTTGACACAGCAATTCCTCTCCTAGATAAACACCCAAGAGAAATGGAATCATGTCCACATGCAAAAAAGTATATGCTTATGTTCATAGCAGCATTTTTCATAATAGTCAGAGAGTAGAAACAATACAAATTTTATCAACTCATAAATTTTTAAAAATGTGCTATATATCCATGTAATGGAACATTATGTGGCAATGAAGAGGAATGAAGTACTGATACATGATATAATATGGATAAGCATTAAAAACATTTAAGTGAATGAACGTCACAAAAGACCATGTATTATATGATTCCACTTATATGAAATGTACAGTATAAGCAAATCTATAAAGGTAGAATGCAGATTAGTGGTTTCCTAAGGCTAAGGGATGAGGATCAATGATTTAAGGAGTGACAGCTAAAGAGATCAGGGTTTCTTTTGGGTTGATAAATTTCTAAAATTGATTATACTGATGGTTATATAACTGAGGATATGCTGAAAACAATTGAATTGCACATTTTAAATGGATAACATTTATGGTGTGTGGATTATGTCTCTATAAAGCTGTTGCAAAAACAAAACACACACATATGGTACATATACTCAGCAATGGTGCAAAGTACTATAAGGGTCTTAAAATATATTAATCCCCGGTTTTGAGGTGTATTATAATAGCTATAGAAGCAACACACACATTTATGTATATATTTTTTAAACACTAGCAAACACATATTTCCCATGTTACTTAGATCCTGAATATCAGGCTTTATTTTATATTAACATGTCTAAAATTAGGATAGATCTTATAATCAGTGTATTGTTTAATGTAGGTTATCACTTCTAAAAAAAGAATTTATAATCCATTCTTGAAAACTTAGAATCAAAGTAATGTTAACTGAGGACTGTAATAGAAAATAATTTGTATTATACAGGACTAGTCACATTGTAAATTCATGCAAGAAGGTCTGAATCAGTGTAATAAGCCTTCATTGGTTTTATACTTAAATAAGAGTTTGAAGAATGGACATTGTGCAGATTGTGGGGGAAAAATTTGCAAGTTCAGGCATTTTTAATAGAATTTCTTCTCATTATTATACTTTCATTACCTTTCCTTCTACATATGTGCCCTTAATTTTAACTAGATATATTTATCCTCCACAGAAACAAGCAAATAAAGAATGAGTTCCATATTTTTCCTTTCATATGTCCCACATATTTCCAATGCAAATACCTGTACATTATTCAAGATCCAGATGATGAAAATATAGCAGTTTTTTAGTTAAAGGGTGGGGGATTCACAAGGAATCTCTGATAGTTTCCTTATTCCTATGTGAGCAAGAATTATATTTAGAGGAAATCCAAATGCATAAAATGATTTTACATTTTATATAATTTTACATCCCTAGATACAAAGTTAACTGATACCACAAAATAATATAATCCCATGTACTATTTTCTTTAAAGCTAGACAGAATAGTGTATTGTTAAAAGCTCAGTCTCATTTCAAAATCCAAATGCTGTCAATTACAATAAGTTTAGACTTTGTGCATGTTCACTAATCTCTTTGAGTCTCAATTTTCTCATCTTAAAGTAAGGATAAAATAATAATATCTATCTGTGGGAAAATGGATTTGTTTTCATGGTCACCTTATGAACTCAGTATTAAAACCACCCTGATAAAAGACTATTAAAACAAAGCATAGGAAAACATCAGAAAAATGGATTTTATGGTGTTTTAGTCAGGGTTCTCTTGGGAAATGGAATCAACAGGGGATATCTGTCAATAATATAAGATTTTATAAGAGTCTCTTACATGACCATGGGGATGCACAAGTCCAGGTTCCGCAGGGAGGCTGCAAGCCAAGGGCTCCAATGAAAGACCGATGAAGGGTCCTTGATGAGTTTCTGGGAGAAGTTGGCTGTCAAATGGTGAGCTGGGAAATTCTCTCTGAATGTTGAAATCAGTTCCCTTTTATGGCAGTCAACTGAATGGATAAAAGCAACATTCATTCTTGATCCAATTTCGCTGATTGATGCAGATGTAATCAGCCATCTATTCAGTAAACTCACTGGTGATTGAAGTCCCTAAATGCTCTTATATTACAATTAGCCCAGAGTTTGCTTGACCTAATACCTGGGCACAATTACCTGGCCAAGTTGACACATGAGCCTAACTATTACAGTCCACCCCTTGTCAACTCAGCAACCATACACATTACCCTAAACCATACTTAGTCTCTAAGTAAAAACAATAACATACAAGTACACATATATATTTCTGCCTAACAATGTTTAACTTCCCTGTGTACAACCAGAAATGCATTAATCCCCCACAGAATATGGTGCAAGACTTTGGGCATCCTTAAATATTATGACATGAAATTAATACAACTTTTCATATGATAGGGGAAAAGGTTGGGGAAGAAAACAAGAAATTATTTTTGTGTAAATATACAGTCATACACATAACAAAACAGGGAAGAAGGGTTCATGACTATTACAATCCTCATTTCTGTAACTGGTCACATGGTTGAAATTCATATTTATCACTACCTTCTTCCACTACCCATTCCATGTTCCCATTACCTTCAGGAAGCACCTCAGCTGGCCATGGTTCTTTGCCTGGTGGGGTGACCCAAGTATCATTCCCAAAGATTCTGGGCCATTGTTAGTCCTGCTTGAATTGGTTTGTTGCAATTTTCTATTGACTTTAATCACAGGGCATGGCAGTACTATGAGATGCCCTAGAGGATCTCCTGCATTCCAGGCAAGCTCTTCTTTACCCCCATTATGTAGATCTAGTACTATTTCCCCTTGATAATCAGGATCAATCACCCCAGCCAGCAGAGATATTCCTTTCTTTGTCTGTTGATTCAAAGGCAAGAGGAGTCCAAAGTGGCCAGGTGGCAATCTTAACTTCCAGTTCAATGGAATCATCATTGTGTTCCCTTCTGGCAGCACTCCTCCTTTTGGGACTAAAACCTGTAAACCAGCAGAGCTTAAGGTTGCAGGGACAGGAAACAAAAATTTTCCTAGTTGGTTACTAGGGGTAATAGTGAGTGGCACCACTCCCATCTCTACCCCTTGATTACTGGACCCATGAATCCTGGTTATGGGAGAAACGGCACCATAGAGAGGATCCTGATTTAGAGCATACACAGCCTTATGGAGGACATTGCTCCAGCCGTGCAAGGTATTGCCACCTACTTGGCACAATAATTGAGTATTCAAAAGGCCATTCCACTGTTGTATTAATCCAACTGCTTCACAGAGATGGGGAACATGGTAAGTCCAGTGAATTCCATGGGCACATGCCAATTCCTGCACATCATTTGCTGTGAAATGGGTTCCTTGATCAGAAGCAATGCTGTGTGGAATGCCATGGCAGTACATAAGACATTTGGTAAGTCCACAGATGGCAGTTTTGGAAGAAGCACTGTGTGCCAGAAATGCAAACCCATAGCCAAAGTATGTGTCTATTCCAATTAAAACAAATTGCTGCCCCTTCCATGGTGGAAGTGGCCCAATGTAGCCAATCTGCCACTGGGTATCAGACTGGTCACCTTGAGGAGTGGTACCATATCGGGGGCTGAGTGTGGGTCTCTGCTGCTGGCAGATTGGACAATCAGCAGTGGCTGTAGCCACATCAGCCTTGGCAAGGGGAAGTCCATGTTGCTGACCCCATGTATAACCTCCATCCCTACCTCCATGGCCACTTTGTTCATGAGCCCATTGGGCAATGACAGGAGTGGCTGGGGAAAGAGGCTGAGCATTACCTAGAGAGTGGGTCATCTTATCCACTTGATTATTAAACTCTTCTTCTGCTGAAGTCACCCCCTGGTGGGCATTCACATGGGACACAAATATGTTCATGTTTTTTGTCCACTCAGAAAGGTCTATCCACATTTCTCTTCCCCAGACCTCCTTGTCACCAATTTTCCAATCATGTTCCTTCCAAGTCCCCGACCATCCAGCCAAACCATTAGGAACAACCCAGGAATCAGTGTACAAATGCACCTCTGGACATTCCTGGGTTGGGTGGGTGGGTCTCAAATGGTAAGTCCATTCTAACATTCCAATCTCTCTAAGCCTTTGAATTCCCTCATCTACAGTATACCATGGCAAATCAGGCATTTCAACATCACACGTGCAAGGCCATCGTTTGGTCCATGTTTCAGCCACCCAAACTGTTAAAGCCCTTTCTAATCCCTCAAGCTACAGTGTTGAATCCATAATTTCTGCTTTGTGGGTCCATATCAATAAGTTCAGCCTTGATCTAACTTTATATTCCTTCCACCATTATCCAATACCCTTAGTATCCATTCCCACACATATTCCCCTGGTTTCTGTCTATATAAGTTAGAAATCTCATGCAGTTCTTTGAGAGTATAATGTACTTCCTCATGGGTCACTTTGTATTTCACCTTTTGGGGCTTGTGATTTTAGTCTAGTAATAAGTCTCAAAGACAAGAAGGGTGGAGAGGGTGGGTAAGGAGAAGGATTAGAGATGCCTTGCAGGCTACTGACCTCAGGGCATTCCTTTGCATTTTCTTCTGGTGAGACAGGGTTAATATCTTCAGGCATGGGTTGAAAGGAAGATTCCTCAGGTTGAGGCTGGGCATTGCATACTGGAGTTTAGCAGGTACCTGCCTCATGGCTGGGAGGAGGTCTGGACTCTCTGTGGCATGCCAGTGACTGCAAAGGGCAGGCTTCAGTTTGGCTGGTACCCACCTCAGAGCTGGAAGGAGGTCCAGACTCCTTGGGGCAGGCTGGAGGCTCAATGATACAAGGTTGACAAGGTGTGGTCTCCACAGGGCAGGCTATCACAGGTTTATCTGGTAAAGTCTCAGCAGAATTTAGGGTTCCAATATCCCCACCAATATCATCATCATCTCATATGTCTCCATCCCAATCCTTGGGGTTCTGCTCCTTTCCAATCAACACCCTCACTTTAATTGCAGAAACCCTGTGAGGTTGAGATTTTAGCTTCCTCTGTAGTTCTGCTACTCATACAATGAGTGTCTGTGTTTGATTCTCAGATATCTCAAGTCTTTGGCTACAGGAGTAAATATTTTCTTTCAAGACACACATAGAAACTTTCATATCATTCATATGGCATTTAATTTCCCAATTTGAAGACTTTAGCTCATCCCTTTCTTTTTTAACTGTATCCAGAGGATCTAGGAGGAGCCAGCCAATAGCATTATACTTTTTTATGCCACAAAATTCTGTTAAGGTATGGAAAACACTCTCACCCAAATCCTTGCTTCTTATAAGCATGGAAATAGGGGAATCTAGTGAGGTTATATTGCATACCTCTACTGCCAGCTCACACCATGGACTCCTAGCAACCTCTTCATTATTGGAAAGGGAGTCATTAGTACTCTTGAGTCCAATTAGAGTAGAGAACCACCTAAGTAATCCCGTGTTTAATACTCTGTTCCTCAAGAACCACTCCTGGTACCAGCTGTTTTAGTCAGGGTTCTCTCAGGAAACAGAATCAACAGGAGATATCTGTCAATAATATGAGATTTTATGAGTATCCCATGTGACCATGGGGATGCACAAGTCCAGGTTCCACAGGCAGGCTGCAAGCCAAGGGCTCTGATGAAAGACTGATGAAGGATCCCTGATGAGTTTCTGAGAAAAGTTGGTTGTCAAATGATGAGCTGAGAAATTCTCTCTGAATGTTGAAATCAGTTCCCTTTTATGGGAGTCAACTGAATGGATAAAAGCATCATCCATTTTTGACCCAATTTCACTGATTGATGCAGATGTAATCAGCCATCCATGCAGTAAACTCACTGGTGATCATAGTCCATAAATTCTCTTGTATTACAATTAGCCCAGTGCTTGCTGGACCTAATACCTGGGCACGATTACCTGGCCGAGTTGGTGCATTAGCCTAACCATCACATATGGAGTCTAAGGAAACTGAAGAAGACAAGAAATCTACTTTCTGCTTCCAGATAATCATATGGGCTTGATTCTCCTTAGTTTGAGAATTGAGTCCCATGACTGAACATTTCTTTAAAAGAGAATTCATGTATTATTTGTGTAACTTTCTGAATGACACAAAAGACCAGAGTGTTAAAGCACTGTGTTGCCTCAAAGAATCTCAGGCCTGGCAGGATGTTATCTTGTTAATAAAAGCTGGGTAAGTCCAGTTGGGGATTCTGGGATACATGGGAACTATGCTAAGACATGCTGGCATCTGGTTCTGTTCTCTCTCAGCAACCATCTCACTTCCCCAAGATTCTGCATCCTTGACTAATTAACTCAGAATCAAAATCTAACCTACAAAGGATGCTTGTGTAAGTACTGGTTTCTTCACAAGATCTCTTGCACAAATCTGTCCTGCAAAGTCTTATGGGGATCTTTCCAGCAGGACCCACGTTTGTGCAAAGAATTATTCTGAACATGAAGGTTGTGAGATATGAGGGGGAGGACAACTGAAGAAGCTATTCTCTGAAGCTGATCCCCAACATGGTTTTTATTCTGTTTTTCACATCACAAATGTTTAGGGTGTACTTGCAGGGGAGTAGGCAGGTAATGCACACATGAGGGGTCATAAATAACATCATATGAATTCCAGATTGATATTGTGGTAGCAGGATTACAGAACCATTTAGTGATATGCATAGGAGATAAGGTGGTGGCAAAGGTCTAAGATAACTGATTAACAGAGCAAGGCAAGAATGTTAATGGCAGGAACTGATAGTGGAGATTTCTCTATGTGGGCAGAGAAACAGGCCTCCAAACTATTTCTTAGATGTAAAGATCAGGGCATTCCCAGAAACTCTAACTTCCCAGGTAGCTGTGAGCACATAATGATATAATGCATTTAAAGTGCCTGATTTAGAGTAAAGCCCTAATTAAGTACTAGATAGGCCTATGATGAAGGCAATGATGCTGATTATGAAATGAACAGATGTATAAATGATGACAGAATACTGTTTTGGTAGATGACCAATAAGGCATGATTTGGATGAAGTCTCCCTTACCCCTTTAAAAGGTATCACTGGTATGAAAGAAAAATGATTTAAATCAAATCTGGAGAAAATTGTTTCTCCTAATTTCATGACAAATTTAAAGTAAGAGAGTTAAAGCTAATTTGGTGGTCCAGAAATTACACAAGAACACTTTTTCCTTTGTCTTTAACATAAAAACAGAGAGATGCATATTAAATTAAGTTGGTGCTCTTTAACATCTGACAAGAAATCTCTTCATTTTTTAATTCAGAGAAATTCTATGTTGGCAACAATTTTTTAATAAATATTTTTTTAAAGAGAAGGATTAGTACTTTTTTCAAAATATTTTTTATTACCCCCTGCCCTTGCTGCCTGTGTTCACTGTCTGCTTTTTGTGTCCATTCACTGCACATTCCCTCTGTGTCTGGTTGTCTCCCTTTGTTGTGTGATCTTGACATGCCAGCTATCCACAGGTGTGGTCCATCAGATCTCCACAGGCACAGGCCATCAGCTCTCCATGGACACAGGCCAGCTTGCCCTCACCAGGAGGCCCTGGGAACTGAACCTAGGGCCTCCCATATGATAGATGGGAGCCCAACCACTTGAGCCACATCCACCTCCCAACAATTTTTTAATACAAAAACAGTTCACTTAGTAGTAAACAACCTCAAAAATCATTTGTAGGGCATATCATTATAGGATAGCTAAAAGTCTGAAGAGTGAAAGTAATTCATAGGGATGAAATACCACATGCTTCTGCTACTGTCTACTCTTATGGTGCCATTAGCAGACCTGTGGTCATAGGCAAATTACTTATCCTGCTTGTAAAACTGATGAAGTAGAAGTTAATTCATAAATTTCATAGGGATTATCATTATCACCATTATAATCATTATTTAACTATCTTAATTAAAAAGAAAGAAGAAAAGGAAGGCTATATCATCAGGAAGCCATGGAATGTTACCCATCTTCCTTTCTAGCTTCATCGATAAAATAGCCCTCAACTCCTTCTACATCATAGATGCATGAAAATATTAATTGTTCCTTAATTACATCATAACTAAATCTCTTACAAATATTTTCTTAAGCACCAACTCTCTTCTAGGGCACCAAAATAAAACAATGACACAACTTGGACCCTGTCCTTATAGAGATTACAATCTGGGAAATACCAATATTATACCATTGTTTACACTGCCCCCTTAATCTGAACATAATTAACTACTACCATCTCCAGTCAGGAATCATTTTCCAATACACCCAAGCAGTCTTAAACTATATGTCCTCCTTCTCTGGTAAAATTTTGTTTTTATTTTGTAGCATTTAGAACTGCAGTCACGGGCCCGGCTAGACAGCTCAGTGGATAAAGAGCACACTGGGGTACCACATGGGAGGCCCCGGTTCAGTTCCCGGGGACCTCTCTGAGCGGGCAGATGGCCTTGAGAAAGGCAAGCTGCCGTGGCGTGGATGGGGCAGAGCCACCGTGGGCAAGGCAAAAAACCGCCATGGGCAGGGCAGAGCCCCCACGGGCATGGCAAAGTCACCCATGAAAAGCGGAGCTGCTGCCTGTGAAGCGGAAGCTGGCAGCCCACAAAAACATGGAGTACTGCTGCCTGCAAAACATGGAGTGGAGCTGCCCGTGAAAACGGAATGGAGCCACCCACGAACGGAGCGAGCCACCCCCACGGAGGGCCTACTCGGCACGCCGCCGCAAAGACGGGGGAGACAAGAAGCAAAACATAGAAAAACACAGAAGAATGGACACATAGCAAGAGCAAGCGGGGGGGGGATATGTAATAAAAATAAATAAATAAATCTTTAGAACTGCAGTCATACAAAGAGTTAGTCATGTATGTGTTAAATTCTATTATGGGAAACATAGTGTTTTTATCTTTGAATCTTATTTATTTCTTTTATTTTCTATAAAAGAACTTGTAGGTTTACAGAAAAATCATGCATAAAATACAGAGTTCCTATATACCACCTTGCATTAGTGTGGTACATTGGTTACAATTCATGAAGGCAAATTTTTATAATCAAACTGTTAACTGTAATCCATTGTTTACATTATGGTTCTCTGTGTTGTAGATTTCTATGCTTTTTTGTTTTTCTAATTTTTATTCTACTAACATATATGCAAACTAAAATTTCCCCCTTTTAGCCATTTTCAATTATATAATTCAGGGCTGTGTTTTTCTGCATCTCCAATAGCACTATCAGCCATATCTATCAGCAGACATTATGCATACATACATATGCATCCAAATTATGATGATGCTACCTATAGTGTTTAGCATTTTACGTTTTCCAAAATACTTTCTCTGCTTCTCTTCTTTTAACCTCAGAATAACTTTCAAAATGCATGAATGAAAGAGAAGACTGTTAAATAATTTGCCAAAGTCACCAAAATATTGAGCTGGGTAGACTAGAACAAAAGACTTCCAACTCCTGCTGCAGTATTTTTTTTTTTACCATGATCTCATTGCTTTCTAAGTGTTGTCCTACACCTTAGAAATTTTCAGGTGGGCTTTGAAGAAACATTTAGACAGAAGTTTGGGAGTTTGGAAAGAGAAAGAACAGAAGAGTGAAAGACTTACTGCCTTCTTGAAAAGGATGAAAAACTAACCAGAAGTCCAAATTCTAAATACAGTTCTAGTCAATAACCTCTGGCTTGTTTTACCTACCAAAATATAATCTAAGTCTCCACCTTACAACTCTGTGAGTGGCCACCTTGCTTGTGGTGCTGCCATCACTCTGGTTCAGTGCTCCCATCATCTCATTAGTAAACCTTATGATGTCATTTACTATGTTCACTAGAGATAACTGATTTCCTTACTTCCATATATATGACTTTGTCATTGTACAAAAGAAGTACTAGTCAAGCTCCTAGTTCAGAGAGCTCTCACTAAATATTCTCCTCTTTCAGCATTGTGTTTCTTCCTGGAAAAAGAAGTCAGCTGGACAGAATCAAGTAAGTGACCTGAGCCTGAACTCATGAGCTGTCATCTCTGATCCAGCAGACACTTTCTATCATCTATGATTTTTTTGAAAATTATGTCTGATTTAAACAATTGTTTCACAGTATTTTTGATTGGCTAGTCAATTTTGGCATTAGATATGAGGTATACTTTAAAAAGGGATTTGGTCAGGTGAAGGGCATATAGCTACATAAGAGACAAATTGGAAGTGGCCATGCTTCCATATTCCCAAAGACTAAACACTTGACTTTCCTGAATTTCACTGACATCTGTTCCTTTACCTGGCCAGGACCACCACAGTTATTTGGATAATCTCACCCAGTGAAGTAAGAACTTTGCACTGATACTGAGCTCATCACTTTCCCCTAAATTTCAGGATGCCAAAGGGAAAGATATTATATTGTTACCCCAAAATGGCTTTGTAGCATGGAAAGAAAGAAGGAGCAAGAGGATGGCTTTTAAAACAAGAAGGTGGGGGCCAGCTATAGCCCAGTGGATAGGGCACTGGTTCACCACATGGGAGGCCCCAGGTTTGGTTCCTGGGGACCTCTCCAAAGTGGGCAGATGGCCTTGAGAAGGGTGAGCCACCATGGGTGGGGCAGAGCCACCATGGGCAGGGCAAAAAAAGCCACCATGGGCAGGGCAAAGC